>CM021106.1:568945905-569066547 GCA_007115665.2 Sequoiadendron giganteum | reverse complement strand
ATATATTGTTCATTTTAAACCCCCATGAAATGTGTAAATGCAATGTAAAGCTCCTTGAATTGTGTTGAAAAATACAATATGTTTCCTATTCCAAACTAAAGACAAGAAAAATCCTACAAAACCACAAGTTAGGTCTCCTTGCTAAAATCCACACGTTGAAAACAAAACATTAGCAAACCAAAAACCCTTTAATGATAACAAAAAACTAAAACATCAATAACTTTTCCAAATATAGATGAAATTTAAAACAATAAAATGCTATGGAAAGATGAAAGTGAGACCTGCAAAACCCTAAAACCATTTTAAAAAAGGTTGCATGTAAAATTTCTTATAGATGAAAAAAAACCAGATTTTAAAAGGTTAACAACTAATTTTATAAAAAAGTAGAAAAATTTAAAACAACCATAATTTTCTCAAATCTAAACAAAATTTAAAACCATAAAAACCTTTAGAAAACTAGGAGTGAGACCTACAAAACTAAAAAACTATTTAAAAAATATTATGCACCTATTTTTTGGTTGTTGAAAGAACACGATGGAAATTATGTGAATTCTCAGCAATAACCTACAAAATTCTTTTAAAACACTTAGAAGATTAAACTATTTCATGTCAAGTTGAACAAATGTAAGATTCAAAATGAAAAATAGCTAAGACCAAATAGCAACCACTCTACAGAAGATCTAAGCCCAAATTCTAAATCTAAACAAGAGAGTACAAATGATCAAAAGAAGCAAACAATAATGAGAGTTGAAAAGAAAACTCCCCTATCATGGTTGATTATATCCCTTGTTTCTCCTCCATTCTTTCTCAAATTGTAAAGCTTTTCCCTAAGATTTTGAAATGCTAGAATACTTGCAAGTAACAATGATATGACAACAAGAACTTTGGAGAATGTGGTTGTAAAGAAAAAATGAAGGAGGTGGCTCTCTTTTATAGAAGAGCTATTCAAATTGATGGTTGTGATTAAAGTTCTGAAAGATGCATAGATCAACGATGGAGGATTCATGCACCACATAGTGGTAGAGTTAGGGATGCATAAGGATAGATGGTAAAGATTGAAAATAGACTTGAGAGAATCAACAACCAAGATTTGAAATGAAAAAATGGAGGGAAAGTAGTGAAAAAAATTAAATAATATTTAATTTGGGAGAGGAAGTGGAGGAATCAAATATTAATTTTTAATTCATGGAGAAGCATGTGATGTGGACTAAGAATGAACAAATGGCTATAAATAATTGAGAATAATTGGTATTTAATAGTGGACAAATCATTAAAATATTATAGATAAATAAACAGATAAATATTGAGACAGTCAACAAATAAACAAATGAAAATAGAATCAAAGTGAAATAAATGTAAATTATTTTATTGAATAAAAACAAAATTAAAACCTTCAAATTAAATAAAAATAAAACAACAAAAATATAAAATATTCTTCAATAACCAAAATTTGAACAAAACAAAATATTTTCTTTCAAATCTTTTCAAAGATCTGCTAATTCTTAATTCTGAATCCTATCAGGATATCAAAATATCTAATAAAAAATATTCACTTATAATATTTAAACCACAATTTAATTGATCTTATTAAAAATGTATAGTATGCTGGGAAAACAAAGCCTCAATAATAACATCATATGACTTTGTAGCTACATCATTGACTTCATATTATTTATTCTTACACTCCATCCCCACCAGAAAAAGCAAGTTACCCACAAAAACAGAAAGTCAAAAAACACTCCAACCTTTAACATCCTTCACCTGGGAGAAAATGAAAATGGAAAACATAAAAAAACCTAAGAAACATTAAAAAAAATCTAAGTGCTCATTTTTCTCTTTCTAATAACCGCCCAAAAAAGGGAAGTGGAAAGCAAGAAAAAGGTGAGTGACAATTTGTTCCTTCTAATAACCGGCCAGCAACGTCTCTGCCACGGAAAATCTTCCATTCTTCCACCCACTATCTCATGGCAATCTATCTCATGTTAACTGTTCCATCAGAAGCGAAAAAAATTTGACCGAGTGACTTGTATTATCTCTTAAGATTGGATAGGCAGCTGTGCTAGCAGGTACCCTTTCTGCCATGTGAAGATATTATTCCTTCTCATTTTTTGATCTATTTATATGGGCCATAGTACATAACTATGTTGCTAAGCACCCTTTCCGCTATGGGAAATATTATTGCTTCCCATTCTTCACCCCTGCTGTCCCATTCCAATGCCCCCTCCCATTATCTTGTTCCCGCTACTGACTATGAGGTTTTCATTAATCACCGCGGAGCAGATACGAAGCATTCCCTAACAAGTTTCGTATATCATAATATTCGGAATAGAGGATACAAAGTGTTTTTGGACAAACATTCTCTACGACCAGGACAATACACACCCCAAGCTATAACTTGCGCAATACGGAGTGCTTCAGTTCATGTTGTAATTCTCTCTCGTAAATATGCTCAATCTGAGTGGTGTTTAGATGAGCTCCTTCTGGTTATTCAAACCGGGGCTCCAATTGTCCCTGTGTTTTGGGAAATTCGACCCTCTGACGTTCGAATGGAGGATGAGAAGGGAGTGTACGCCAAAGCTTTCCAAACGCATAAGCAGGCTGGAAAATTCAATAGTCGAACACTTGAGAAATGGAAAAATGCTCTGCGCTGGGTTTCACTCGTGGAAGGTTTTATTAGTGACGGGTAAAATACGGCTACATTTAAAAGTTTTATGTTTTTTCATTTTAATTGAGTTGGAGCCTGGCTTCTATAACATATTATTGCTTTGCTGTTTCAGTGACCAGGGAGAAATGGTGGAGAAAATTACAGCGTGTGTGGCTGAATATATTGAAATGGCGAAATGCCAAGGCAAAGCATGTGGAAGGGCCGGTTAAAATGACCAGGGTGTTTAAGACTGGATAAGTTGAGAGCTTGTGAGAGGTAGAGATTAAGGTAGACCTGCTTCAAATAGTTTTCAAGTCAATATGTTGTTATATCTTAATTGTAGTTAATATTCGTGAATCTTTGTGAAGGATGAGCTTTTTTTTTCTGGACATCTTCCTTTAAAAGTAGGACTAAAACAATCAGATGCCTCGTTCTCTTTCATCCTGAAATAGAATCAATTTTGTTTAAAGACTGGTTATCCATGGCTATGCTCCATGAATTATTCCTATCAATTGTGCCAAAATTCTTAAAGTTTCCCTTTGACAATGAAATCTTTAATGTGCATCACAATGGCTTTAATCCCATGTCTTCCCATGGGAACTTTTCATTGGATTTATTTTGGCCTAAACCTCATGAGGACTTATTTTTCAAATCCTATCAAAAGTTTAAGGAAATATGCATATTAGAACTATCCATTTGAATCAAGCCTCAACCCATGACTAAGCTTCCTATCCTTGACAAAACCATGATTGAACCTAAAGACCTTCTAAGTAACCAATACCAACTCAAGACATATCCTTTTCCTATCTCCCAAAAATGAACAAGAGACAACTAAATGAATCCCATCATGCCTCCTAAGATAAAACAAGTTTTCAAATCTAAAGAGAAATTGGTTGAACAACCTCCCATGCTTCCTTTAATTCCTCCCCTTATGGAAGAAAAGCAACCTCAGGTTGATAAATCTGCTCCTATGTAAACACAACTTGAAAATCATACCAAAAGAAACATAAATGCTAGAGAGTGTAGGCATAGACGTCATGCTATTGCCTGAATGTTAAATGAAGAAAATCAACATCCAAAATTAAGTGAAGCAATACATGATGAATTTTCCCCTTTGCCACAAAAAAAATATCCTATATCACAACCTAAACAAGGACTACCACCCTCTTTAGACATAGTAATTTGACCTCCCATTGTGATTAACTTGGATGATGATGATGAGATTGTTAAACTTGATGAACAAGTGCATAATGAGCTGACTACATTGTTTTCCTCTTCTATGAGCTTAAATGACAAGTATCCTAAGAAGAGTGTTGAACTTGGTGCTTCCCCTAGTTCAACACTTGTTGTTTTCCCTTTAGCTAGTTATCCACCTTCCATATATGATGAACAAGATTAGGATGTAGATGAATTTCTATATGTTGACTCACATGTTCCTTACTAGTCTTTCCTTAGTTTTATTTTTCATGTTATGTGCGTTATTGCATGTGAATAATGTGATATCCCCTTATTGTTTTGTTTGATGCATCTCTCTCTCTTTGCATGCATTCCTCTAATTGTATATACATTCTTCTTTATCCCTTAAACATTTTATCTTTTTCACTTGTATTGTGTTTTCCTTTTTGGGGTGACACAAGGCTTTGATACATTTAGGCCTCTTCCATGTTCACCTAAAAGCTTTTCTTTTATCTTTTCTTTGTCTTATGTTTTCCTTTTAGGGATGACGCAAGGCATCGATACATTTAGGTCTCTTCCATGCTGACCCAAATTTTTTTCCTTCGAGAGTGATGCAAGGTGTTGAGATATTTAGGTGTCTTCCATGTTGACCCAAAATATTATCATTTATCTTTTCTTTGTTTTGTGTTTTCATTTTGGGGATGACATAAGGTGTCGAGACATTTAGGTCTCTTCCTTGTTGACCCAAAAAAATTTCTTTTTTTTCACTCTCTTTGTGTTATTCTTGTTGTTCCATGATTATTTGGGGAATGATCATATTTTTGAACTCTCTAAAACTATTGTAGCAAAGATATACTAGCCCTAAATCCATGGATCGTTTATTTAATTTTGGGATTTCATTTTGGTGGCAACCCTTTTCTTGATGTAGCTTCATTTGAAAATATATGTCTTGGAATAGGTCTTTCTAAATAAGCTTTCATGTCCTCTATAATTTTAGCAATTATCATTTGCTACTTAAATTAATTGCTCACATCAAGGTGTTCAACAGTTTTTTAAAGGAATTTCTCACAACATGGTGTTTAGCAATTTATTTAAAGTGGGGGAATATATCGGTATTATTATTTTGCATTACAACTCATGTTTCATTTTGTAGCCTTCTTACTTCATGCAATGCATATTTCACTTTGTGGTGATGTTGGGTGTGATGTGCTTCAAAAGCATGATCTCTCTTAGGATATTATATTCCTCTTAGTGGCTTGATGGGACACACTGCATCCCCTAAGTTATGAATATTTTATTCTTTGATTGGTCCTCTCTTAGAGACATTAGGCACAATGTTCCGAAGTTGATACCTTACATAAACTAAGAAAAACCCCTTTGAATGTATGTTACACTATTTTTCATTTACAATAGTCTGCTTACCTATGGAGCCATCATGTTTGTTCATGGGTATCAAGCATATGAAGTTTTGATTGCCCCATGAATTATTATTTTTGTGTTGTGTGGTTCCTTATAAAATCTATTAAGAGTTATATCTTTGGTATGCTTAGCATATGGGAGCCAAACTTAGGCATGAATTTCCCATTGCCACTTTCTTGTCGATTTGATTTCATATCAGATGTGTGTGTATGTGTCTTCAAGGGCTTACCTAGTGGACAACCTGAGGTTCCACTAGCCCTTGTGAGAGTGCATTTAGTTTGCATAGTGGACATCACATTCCACTTGTAAATGTTTTTTGGAAAAAAAACTTATATCTAATCCACATTGTGTTGGAAAAATGATCTAGGATTGATCCACCCTTTCTTTTCTTTTTGTTTCTTTTTTTTCTCTTTAGCACTGTATACTTGTATCTTGTTGTTGCTTCATACATTATTCACATTTTTGTTCTTTTGTTCCTATATTGGTTTTCCATAGGATCTCAATCATAGGGGGTTTATCATCTCTTTTGATCATTGTCGTTCTATCTCACTAGCATTGGTACACTTAGACCCCTCTTATTGCAATTTTGTCTACTTTATTGTGAGTTTGAAGAAAGTTCCTCCTCTCACTAAAGTGGGCGCTAAATATAGTGTATAAAAATGTATCCCTTTACATTTTCACACTTGTTTGGGACCTCTCTACTAAAATTGGGCTTATTTATGCCTTATTTGTTCCTATTTTGCATCCACAAGCCTTATTAAATGCATTTCTATGAGAATAATCCTGACACTTATCTACTGACAAATCAAAATTCATGTTTTGGGGGTTGTGTGTTCTAGATATAGTGTTATGGGAAGTTCATACACCACCTTGGGCATATGGGTCCCACCTAGGTTTTGGGGATTAATACTGAATATTACATTAAACTTAACATTTCTTGAAATTTGTGTCCCAAGCTTAGGCTACTAGGACTCATACACCCCAACTAGTGTATGAGTCCTAATTTCACTTGGAATTATTTTGAATTCAATTCTTGGTGGGATTTTATTCTCCTAGATCTGATGTCAGCTTGTAGTGTTGTAATTTTGGTAAATTTGGCATAAACAAGTATAAATATAAGGTTATTTCACATAATTTCCCCTAGAAAATATAAGTGATCTTATGAGCATTCAAGTGAGAGAATTATAGAGCATTCTAGAGAATTCAATAGTTTATTATCAATTATTTGGAGTAGCATTAAATATTCAAGCATCATGTCAAAGTCATCATGCATCATGTGTGTTATTGAGCTAACATTTGTGATGTAGGCTTTCACAATTCAAGCAAGAATTGAAAAAAAATATTTCATATCAAGATCAAGAGTCAAGATCCACATCCATTGGAGCCATTTCACTCAATATTTCATCATTTATTTCAATTGTTTGGTGAGTTTCAACATTGAATATTGTTCATTCATCATTCCTTCATTCTATTTCATTTCATTTCAAGGTTTAATTAACTAAACAAGGCTTAACCAAGGCAAAACCCTATTACCTAATACACCAATATTTTTCCCTCTTCATGTGTGATTATAGATCTAGGTGTTATGAGACTTGAAGATCCTTTGAAGACAAAGTTTCAAGATTGAAGAAAATTGTCAAAGTTGTCAAGAAGTTGTCATCTTCATGGAAACTCACCTACAACTCATAATTCGGTCTTTCTGATTTGGAGATTGGACAAGACAAAAAATATAGAAGATCACTCAAGCCTAAATAAGTTTTAGTCAAACCCTAATACTGAGACTAAATTGCCACCTTGGGTGTATGAGTCCCAATATACCACTTTTTAGCAATTTTCTGTGGATCCTTATTTTCTTATAGCAAATTCTAGATTTAGCCAAAAAACCCTAACTAGGAATAGATCACCTAGTCTAGCATATGAGTCTCAACACATATCAAGATCAATAATTCTTAGACTTTTCAGGTTTGGGTTAGTCATCTTCATCTTCTAGGTGCTTCTCTACTCATCCTTAGTTTATTATTTTTATTTTGAGTTCATTTTATAGGTTACATAGCTAGATTTGCATATTGTTTTCATTTATTTCTTTCTAAGAATTTTCTTAGTGGTGAACCCAATTTTAATCACACCTAAGGAAACCCTCATATATTCCCTTCCCTTAATTGAGTTTCTTAGTTGAGGGATATTGGTTTCCTTTAATGAACTAAGAGTTAAATAGGTCCTCTTAGTTCCATCTCCTAAAAGGTGGAACCCTATTTCCTTGGGATCACATACCAAGAAAAATAAGATAGACTATCCAATATCATAATTTGGGGTTGAAAATAATAATAAAAATTATCATCCTACATTATAGATAGTATTTCACAAAATAATAATTCACATGTAGATTCAATAGAAAGTGTAGCTTCTCTGATATCCCTCAATGATACTTCCATATATTTCTAATTTACCATTTATAATATCACATCACCATCGATCACCAATAACCTGAAATAAGATATCATATGTCATATAGATAAATCTTACGAATAGTATTGACACATATATCAATACCTATGTGATTGTATTTCTACTTAACCTAGTACGAAAAATACTTGTGATCATCTTTAAAAAATTGAAGCATGGTGTATAATTGTGGCTAGTGTGTTATATTTAAGATCATATAATATTCTCCTTCTTTGACACCTTAGTAAATTTGAGATTCTTGTGTCCCTAGAAGAAGCCCATTCAGGATCATGTGGAGGACACTTTGGTGGTCAATCTTTGGTTAAAAGGATAATTCATATGGCATATTATTGGAAAAACATGGAACAAGATTCTTTATTTTTGTTAAAAAATATCCTAAGTGTCAATAAAATAACAATTTGATTCATTCTTGTATTCACAAACTTCATGATCAAGTAGATATTTGGAATTTTCTATGTGGGGTTTGGACTTGATTGGGAAGTTTCTCTTCCCTCATCTTTAGGAAAAAAAATTATCACTATAGCTACAAATTTCTTCACAAAATGGGTTGAGGAAGTTCCTCTTTGTTCCATGACAATTGAGCTTATTTTTTGCTTTATATTAGATAACATAATATCATGATTTGGTCTTCCATTAGCCTTGATCATGCATAATGGCACACCATTTAAAAACAAGGACATAAAGAATTTTTTAGAAAAAAATTATTCAGCATCATTTTTCTATACCATATTATCCTCAATTGAATGCTCAAGTGGAATAAAGTAACAAATAAATCGCACAAGTCTTATATGAAAAATCATTAATATATATGGTAAATATTGTCATACTCAACTTTCTTATGCATTATGGGCTTATCGAAACATTGGTCATTGTAATTCCCAAAATTTTCTTCCAAATATATAGCTAAGAACATAACACAACCTTAAGATTTTTGACCACAAACATAAAACTAACTCACGTAAGTTTGTTTCCAAGCAATTACGGAAGGACCTAATGTTGTGTTTTGTATATAGCTATATATTTGGTAGACATTTTTGGACATTACACACTAATACAACTATAGGTAATACCCAATATAACATTGTCTATGGAACTAATGTTGTTATGCCATTGGAATTGGAAATTCCTTCACTAAAAATCTCTCCTAATGGCATCATTGGTGATAATACCAATAGAGAAAAAAGACATATATAACTTGAGATGATTGAAGAACATAAAATACACACTCTAAACCATCTTCAAGTCTCTTCCAAAGGTGTTAAACAAAATTACAATTTATTCATCGATATTTTAAGAAAGGTGACTTGGTGCTATATGAAAATCAATATAATCTCGTCGAATATAGAGAAAGGAAAATTTAGCTCAAATTGGATAAAACTTATCTACTAAGGAAATTTTGGATCAGAGCATTAGAATTTCTATATTAGATAAAATGACCTTAAAGAACCTTCAATGCTATACATTTCCATTTGATATGTATACTTGTATTTATTATAATTTTGGATATGATGTTGACTTTAGTGGAATGATGATTAGATTAAATAAGAAGTGTTTTTATATTGCATTGCTCATTCTAGACAAGAAATGTGTAGTTTTGAAGCTGTTTGAGTAATTTATCATAATTAATATTTTATTTTTTGGTTAAAGTTCTTTATGCCTATATATTATCATTAATTATATAAATTATTAAAAAAATTAGATTAAACTGCAATTTGATGCAAGATAAGACCAAAGAACAGTGCTCAAAAGAGATCCTACCAAACATACTAGTAATAGGGTTTAATATTTAGAACTATGGAAATAGCTAGAAGTATTCATCATTAATGTTCTACTGGTAGCTTCATCAAAATTCATACCAATTATCAACATTTTTCAATTTATATCACAATTTTCCACAAAATTGATCATCCACAGACACTCTTGAGAAGTCATCATTCATCATCTAATTTTCAGTGAGTATTCAATCAATTTGACTTGTGAACATGTATAACATTAGATCTATTATAAAGAACTTTCAAGTTTAATGCTCAGATTATATCAAGTTGGAATTAATTTAAGCATGTATACAATTCACTACAACAATTCACTGTAATTAGAATAACCTTAACTACATGTAGTTTATTACATCCACACATTCATTTACATATACCAAGTAGATCATTGTTGTATGATTAAACATTACTATAATCAAATATGTTGATAAGATACAATTGTATTCAATTTGACTGTATGGAAATAGTAATCATGTTATTAGAATAAAAAACAATTATTATGTAATTACTAAACCATAACAAAAAAGACAAATCAAAATAGAAACATACAATCATAATATCATCATAAGTTTTTATATACATAATCATAATCATGAGGATGATAGAATGTTTTGGTGTGGCACCCCCATTATATAAAGGACTATGCTAGAATAATTTGAGGCAAGATTCTACTCCAAGTAAATCAAATCTTATAGTGGATCCAAAGAAATTTCTTCTGTACAACTCAACTCACCTACTAATACTCAGCAACTCAACCACTGAGTAGGCTTTGTTTAATCTTGGAGAGATCCACACTATCATACCTATCAAAGCTCCTCTATAAGGATTCCAACACCTCATATCTCTATCAGGGGATCGATCACTCTTTATATCATCCTCTGAAAAAATAAATCTATCATTCCATCCTCCATCATGATAAGGCTCAAACAAGTTTGCATGGAAATGCAAATAGCATTGTGCCTATCTAACTCTGTACATTAATTTAAGTATCTTGAAACCATATATGATAGCATTGGAACATAAGTCTATCCCTCTAACCACCAACTGAACAAAACAAACAAGAAAACATACATACCACAAGCATCATAACATAAAACAAAAGAAACAAATAAAAATTGGTAAACAAATCAACACATATTCACTCTCAAGAGTAAATAAGAGGGGGTTGAAAATTGTACCTAAAAACAACTTCTGGCTTAAAGATTCAACAACTTATAATCTAAGTTATTAAGTATAAAATGAAATTCATATACAAAAAAAACAACTAGAGACATAGAATAAAACCCAATTCATTAAAAACCAAGAGAGGATTAACTCATAACCAATATTGTGCAAACCAAACAAAGTCTCTAGACTAAGTCTCATTTCCTAGAAGGATCACTATCCAATAAAAACTCCTACTATAGATAGGGTCCTGTCCATAAGGAGGCTCATTGCCTACATTAAAGAAATATCAAAGATAATCCAAACAATGATTCAACAATCAATTTATTAAATATTGTAGCCCATCAATCACAAATTTTAATTTACTTCAAAGTACTACTTCCATCAATTACTCTTACACACTTTCCTAACACAGTTACAATTCACTTTCTTTTAGATCACAATTCAAACATCTTGGTTGCTTTTATCCATTTCAACCTTAGAAAATTATTCAATAATATATTCATTTCTTTTAAAATGAAATAGATCGGCTACTCAACATTTTTTATAAGCTCCAGACATAAACACAAAATTAATAATGACCCAAACAACATCTTGGATAATCACACACTAGTTAACGATTTAATCATGTAACATGGAAAAAAATTAATGAAAAACTAAATAAGTACAAAACAACAAATGATCCACTGTTCAAAATGGGTTTAAAACTGAAAAATAACTACAATTCCATCAAAACCTTATATTCCAACTTTACCATGCAACAAACACATAGTAATCTATTCAAGCCCTTTTAAACTCTAAACCACATCATTTTTCAAACCATAAAATAATATATTCTCAACACTAAGATTGTTCAATAATAAAGATTCATTAAAAAAAATTCTCCCATATAACAATCCATTCTTCCAAACAGGTTCACAATGGTGACACATCTTTCACTCTATTGACTCAGAAACTAAAACTCAAATATATTAACCATTGAAGCATAAAAAATGTATAATCATTGCAAGGATCAACATAGAAAAAATCTACAATTTGAGACACTCTAAAAACATTTCTCATTTCATTTGTAATTCATTATATCGATAAAACTGAATTAAGAATTCATCTTTAAATAGGGGAGGAATTACACTAATATTTTATTCTTTGATTGTTCTTAACAAAATAAATATTTTCAACTATAACTCAAAACATTTCGCTTTAAATTAAATAACCAATTACCCTTGCAAATAAATCATTATAAAATAATCAAATTAACATTTGGTCTCTTCCATAACTTATTGTGTTAAAATAAGATCATTATTTGGACTATAACCCAATATCATATATATATTTTTCCATAAATCAAATTAATAATTGGACCTTTTACACATAAATTTAAATTCCACAATTAAATTTTAAATTATGCTTATTTAAATTAAATATTTAACTCCTTCAATTATTTAACATGCCATCTTTAAAATAAACAATAATTTCTCCATACGTTTATAATTTTAATTCCACTAATCTAATATACAAATTTTATTTAAAGTAATATAAATATATAACACTTAATATTATAATTATAATATAAAATATATAAATAATAATATTATATCAATATATTAATATTTATAAATTCTTTATTATTATTTCATTATCAGAGAGCCAAGAAAATAACTTAGTAGTCTCGTGTTTCAAGCATAACTAAAACAATATGATCTGGGTACTTGCGATTTTTTGACAGGGATAAGAAAATTTCAAGATGCAGAAACCCTTTAAATTTATTAACAACCCAGTTTGTGTAAGTGGAGTTATACGCGATGCAACTAGACCATTTTACCATAAAAATATAACTACCCTACAGATTTTAAAATCTGATTTTTAATAATAAACAAAAGGTTTCATTTTCTAAAAACATTCTAAATATATTATTCAATCTCTATGTTTGATTTCAATAACAACATAATCGATTTCCCCAAATAATTTAAATTCAACTGAGGTTTTCACAATTTTCACAAGCAAAGGCTGTAAATCTATTTAATTCTTTTCTTCTAATATTAAATTTATTTTCTAAAACATATTTAACAAACAAATCTTTAATCACTACTATTTAAAAAAAAAAATCAAGAACAATAAAATACAAAGAGAAAAACCTGGTACAAGAAGCTACAGGATAATGATGAATTTTTGATGCAAGCCTCCTCCAAAGAATTCCTGAATTTTCTTCACCTCCAATGAATCAATCCAAAACCCAACAAATGTAAACAATCTTTCCTTCAATCAATTCTACAATTGTGCAAATTTTCCAAAATTTCTTCTCTGCTGTAAAAATGTATATTTTTTCTAAAACTTTTTCCCTGCCCTAAAATTAAAACATGCATTCATTATAGAAACAAAAATACCTAATACAACCCTAATTCACATTACATCAAATTAGATATTTCAATTTCAATTTTTGAAAACCCACTTTTAATTTAAATCAATTTCAAATAATAAATTAATTAAAGTTGTAACTAATTTCCTAAATAAACATTTAATTACAATTTCTAATTTAATTCCCACACGTTGAAATTAAATTCCAAAATAATTTTAATTCTTTTATTTCCTTTCATTCTCTTGCATCATGTTTAATTAATTAATTTAATTATCTTATAACTAAATTCAACCTCCTTGGATTAAATTTAATTAATTAAATAATTTAAATATAATTAATTATTTAAATATAAACTTTTATCCACTTTGCATTATTTAAATTAAATAACCATCAAATGATTTAAATGCAATTATTAAATATCTATTTCCAAATCAAGAATCCTTCAAATTAAATAATATTAAAACAAGACAGACAATGACTCGACACACATGACTGACGACACACTAAGGCTAGGGTGTAAACTTCACATGTTATAGCTACTATCTTCCATTCAACTAACCATTGGATCACACGCTCAAACCTATGAAACCAGGTGGAGTCGATGTCATGTACCTACAATTGAAAACAAGTATAACAATACATAAAATATCCAGCATATAATAAACCATGAAGAAGAAATTACAGATTCATAGGGCGCTCACAAGTGAGTGATGCGAAACTGTCATCTTCACCAATACACTCATCAAAACTGACACTTCCATCATAATCTAGTAATCTCATAATAACATCTCATGTTAACTCTACAACATCATTAATTCATAATGCATGTGAAACAAAATCAGATAACTACATCCCACAATAATAGTTGATTTTCAATAGTAGCATCAAAATATCTAACAAAATGTATCCAGTATCAAAGTAACTACAACCAAACATAGCATAAAGCAACTTGAACAAGAAACAAAACAGAGGGGTATTACACTTTTCTCTAAAACCCTGTTAGTATTCCTTAGAAATATACAATGATTCTATTTATCTATAAATCTATGTGAAAGTTAAGCCCAACATATTGACAAATGCCACACCCATTAACAAAAATTATAGGAAACACCACTTCTTTTCACTCCTATTATTAAACTCTATCAAATCTAAATCAAGGTTTTTATGAAAACTAAAACTCAATATGTAGCCATATGTCTAGAGAAGAAAAAGTAGCCTATTCGACACACTTTTTTGTCTCATTTTTGTAAAATATCACCTTAAATTCCTTCACATTTTTATTTCCTTGCCATTTCTCACAAGAAATATAAAGCTCAAGCCCCTTGAAATCCTACATGGTATAAAGCTATTGAAATAAATAAAACTAAATTTCTTCTTTTGAAAAAAATCCACACTAGATTGTAGGATGATCAAGATGAATGAATTTTAAGAGAAACTTCTTACCTTTGAAAATATTGAACATTCACCTAAAATGGCTATCATTGATTCTGATAAACAAAAAAATGTATTTATTTTTTATTTAGAATATAACTTGAAATCATAATCGTTCAAATAATATAGGAAAAATCATCTTTCAACCAAGACTTTAGGTATTAAGGAAATAAAAAAAAAAAAATAGGGACGACAAGATGTAGTCAAATTAGGTTATAAAATTAACCATGATATGTCCAAACATTTTCGAGAACACCTACTAGATTTAGTTTTTCTTAATCAATAGGGTTTGTCCTTCCCTCACCCATCCCAATCATGATTATTTTCTAGAATATGAGAGGGCTTAGAAGTAGACTCATGAAAAAAGTTGTTAGAAGAATTATTAATTGTTTTAAGCCTTTTATGTTATTAATTAATGAAAACAAGAACCAATGAATTTACTAAAAAATTGGTTGTAGCATTAGTGGTCATATGTGTGCTTGGGATTTAGATATTTCTCCTCAAAAAAAAAAATCATTTGCAATGGTTGTATCTATTTAAAAAGGATTCTCAAAGCCAAAAAAAAATTAGTTTATTGAAAATTAATTATTATGCTCCATAAGATCTCTAAGGTGTGGTTGAACTTTGGGATACTTTGCAAGTTCATAGAGGATCTTATCCTCAATATTGCTCTTACATTATTAGAAATGACTGATGTTTCATTATCCATCAGTGAAAAATTGTGGACTTCCTACCCTACTTGAAGAAAGTCTTCATCTACTAGAGAACATTAATCAATTTCAATTAATAGATGTCCTTCCCATCAATAGTTATTACACTTGAAACAATCAAAGGATTATGGATTCCTTCATTATATAATATTTTTTTTTTAAAATCAATAATTTTTGGACTTATTAGCACCTATATCTTACTTCTTCCATCATAAAAATGTGAGTTCAAATCAATAGCCCATAGATTTGCACAAGGAGTGTTTAAGCATCGAAACCCCTTTTTGACTTTATCTTATGTGTTTAATATAATTTGACTTGAAAAATACATTATATTTTGGTGGTAGGAAATTAAACCTCGTCATGAAACAACTCTATATGTTTTTCTTGACAAATTATATTTTATCAAACAAAAAACTAAAACATGGAAATTTTTATCATGTGGTAGCATTATACAAAGAAGGAATATCTTTTTTAAGCTAGAAATGATCAAATCTTATTTTCAAGAACAAGTTTTAAATAAATATCTCTTAACTTAACATTATAAACTCTAAAATGAACTCCATTAAAAAATTTAAGGTTTGAGAGGAAATCATATGGTGATGAAAATCTCATGTTGAATGGCTATATGTAGGGAACAAAAAACTCTTTATTTTTCACATGTTTATTGGAGCATAGAAATATGTTAATTCTTTCAAGGATATCCAATGATAGGATGGATCTAACATTTAACCCATTCAATATATCAAACTAGAAGTTGTTTCTCACTTGCATGAGTTGTTCAAGTTTCCCATCGATTTCTTTGTTGATTATAGACATATCATTTTCAACTCTATTCCTAGAATCATCTCTTCCTTCCTCACTGACCTTATTTACATGGATGAATTGGAGAAAGTGGTTTTTATGATGAAAATGTTAAATCCCAAGTACATATTAATTTACTAATGAGTTATTTCATGTATTTTAGACTATTGGAAAACCTGAAATTTAAAAAAAAAAAATTAAAATCTTCCCACTTCAAAACAATTATTAAAATCTCTTTATAAATCCTTTTAGACTTTGATTCTTAGGAATTTTTTTATTTTTTTTAAATGTAAAAATTATAGCTCTCTACAATAATATCTACTAAAAATAAATCAAAACTATTGTTGAGTGGCTAAGATGACTCTTGTCATTACCCTAGAATAGCCTAGTGTTTTTACATGGATGTCAAATCCTTAATAGTATTGTTGTTATTCAAGAAGTTATTTTCATTATGGATATCAATAAGTGTTTTTTTTTTAGAATCTATATAAACCTTGCATTCCTAATTTTAATTTATTTAATACTTTTCATGGATTTTCTATTTCATCTTTAGTGCAATTTTTTCATGTGTGAAGTAATAATCCTATTTGAGGTGGTAATATTTTATCTTTAGTGGTGTTTTCATGACATGAGATCAATGGTATCCCACTTGAGGTGGAATTTCTTGGTCATTTTCTAATATATTATGGAGTTGTAAGATCATTATGATTGGAGTTATTATGATATATTCTTATGATGCATAAGAGAATGTAAGAGGGGAGAACTAGATTGAATTGATGCTAACATTATATAACAGGTTTTGACACTTCTAGTGTTACATCCTTATTATTGGGAATGAAGACAAATTGTTGTACTAAAGTTTACATGGAAAAATATGATGGTTTAAGTAAAATGATATGTTTTAAGGAATAAGATAAAATATCTTGGAGTACCAAGAATAAAGGGGTATTGTAATAATTCATTCTTTGAAAATTTGGGCACCGTACCTCCCTTGGACTTACTCATGGTTTCATGTTTGTATTTTATCTAGTTATTGGTGCTTGGAGTAGATATTTTTTTGTGTTTTTCCTTTTTGTAAATGTAAATATCTATATATTTTATAATACTCTCCTTAAAAAAAATTAAAAAGTATTTCCACGTATCTTACCTCCTTTCAATTTTTTATGTTCATGAAACATGAATTTTTTAGGCTTATGACATGGTTTTCTAGAAATTATTGGAAGATATATGATGGAATTTTGGTTCTGATGATAATTGGATTCAACAAGTTATGGCTTGTTAGGTCTTTCCTTATTTTTTATGTGATTATAAATGGTTATCCCTCTACAATTTTTCATTATGAAAGAGGTCCAAACTAAATAAATATTTTATCTTCATATATCTTTCTCATTTAGCAAAAGTAATTGGCAATCTTGTAAATCAACTAGAGTGTTCTAGATCTATTTGTACCTTTCACATTGTGCAAGATATTGATCAACTTATCCATCTTTATTTTGTGGATGAAACTTATTTGATGTGAAATGTCACTCTTGAGGAAGCAATTTCTCCTAAGATCTTGACATTTATATCAACATGTATGGTCAAATATTGAATGAAAAAAGTCTCAATTTTTATTTTTCCACATGGACCCTTATATTTAGTAATAGATTACTAATATTCTATATTTCTAGTTCACTTCTACTCTTTTTAGATATTTTGGTATCACTATTTATGTTACTTACCTATATAAAAATGTTATGTTTGATTCTCTTTCACATCATATTGGTCATTAGACACATGGATACCTCTCTTTGGCTAGTGATATAGTCCTTTTTAAATTTGTGGTTCTAGATCACATATTTTATTGATAATTTATTTCTCTTGTAGCTCTGAAATTCATCCTTCATAATTTGGACCATACAATCAAAAAGTTTCTTTTGAAATAAAATTTAGAAAATATAAATAACATCTGGTTAATAGGGATAAAGTGTGTTCGTCTAAGAGGGGTGGATTGTGCATGCAATCTTCCCTCATTAAAAATATGGCTCTAATTTCAAAATTGTATTGAAGATGATATATGAAGGAAAAAAAATGTTAGTGATAATTATTAAACTCAAGTACTCTAAATCTATTGTTTTATTCCTATGAATACAACCATTGGTAGGGGTTCTTATATATGAAGTCGAGTAGTAATCAATTAAAATTGGCTTCTTCTAGATTTTTTGGTAATGTTACAATTTTTTTGATGATGTGGGTAATAGACACAACCCTATTTGTGTGAAATTCCTTGATCTCTTTGAATTAAAATATTTTTTTCAATTTGGTTAGAGTTTAAAAAAAAAAAAAAATTAGTATGAATCCATGAAGGATGGTGTGAGGATTTGAAAATAGAAATCTAAAAACCTTTGGCTAAGTAAATATTCCCTTTCTTATAGATTGATTAGTTAATATTTTGGTGTCCCAAAAGGTCTATTTAGATAGGAATTTTGATATCCATTGATGGGTATTGAGTGGTTCTAGGATTTACATTGTGTAAAATAACTATTAAACTATTTTGGGAAAAAAACCTTAGAGTTAAGAACTCTAGACTTTGAAAAAGGTCTTCGATCCTAAATTCTAGGTAAAGGATAATGTTGTCATGTGGCTATTAGCTTTAGATAAATTTATTCATTATGATACTCTAAAAATGTGGTATTTTTTGTCTAGATAGATATATCCTCTACCTTCAAGATAAAGATAATTGATTTTTTTTTTATTCTACACTTTTGTTAAATATTCCTTTGTCATTTATGGTGTGATATATTAGAATTTTTTATGAAATAGTTATTATTTTATCAAGGACTCTCTTCTAAACTAGTTGTAACCTTGTTTGAAGCTAAAGTCCCTTAATATATTGCATGATATTAGACTTAGTCTAATTTGCTAGAATATCTTTTAGAAATGCAATTAGATGATTTTCAATCATACAACTAGAATCATATCAATTAGGTTTAGGGTAGAATTAGGGCCAATATAAATGAAACCTATCAGCTTTGGATTCAAGATTACCAAGTGAATTCTTGGTAGGAATTTAGAGTTTTGATGAGATTTGGTATTTCAATAATTTCTCTCTCTTATGCCTCTTCTAATGATAAATATCAAGAAGATCAACTTACTAAATGAGAATTTCCTCCTCCATGTTTGGTTAAAATTAATATCGATGGATTTTCAAAAATAAACCTTGAAATGATGGCATGGGAGGTATTTGTTATGAACCTAATCATAGGGTTAAGTTCTAGTTTGATAGTAGTCTTAGTATGGATTCTAATAATTTTTTTAAATCTATGACCATTTGTTCAACTCTTTTAAAACTAATCTATTAAAGTATTTTACCAATATTATTTATAATTTTCTTCTAATATCTTCTTTGATCACATCAAAGGATAGTCTTCCTCCCTCTTCTAGTAGGGGTAGTTGAAATAATGTAAGAAAGACATTAGCATCCCCATTTACAATTTCAATGTCATTAGGTGGAATCATGTTAGAAGTGAAGAAAATCAAAGTCACTAGTTTCTTGGCTAGATTAACTTCTAACTAGAATAACATCAACGTTGACAACACAAATAATGAAGATTACCCTACCTAGAACTTGAGTAGAGACATTAGTTTTCTTGTGAATACTAACTTACAATGTCCTAGAGTACTTGATTCTTTCTAGTTTGTTGGTTCTTGTAGTGTTCTACTTGTTTTGTCCCCTTATGTTAGTACTATGATATTTTTTTAAGTGGTTTTGGTATAGGTCCAATTTTTTACAATAAGGAAACCATAACTTTCAACACTCAAATCATCTACAAGCTTGAAGGCAACAAGTACCCAATCTATGAGATTTGATAGGTTCATACTCTCTTGTTCATTGTATATTTAGAATGCATCTCATTTTTCTTTATTTTTTTGGATTGATGCACCATGATTTAATTCAAGATTGACAAACCTATTTGTTAATTTATCATTGCTTTAATATATTTTTGTCATTATGTTAAAAATCAACAACCAATAATTTATTTTTAATTTAATAATAAAAATAAAATCTAACCACTAATTTAACAAATAAGTCATTTTCTACTATTACTCATCTAACAATCTTAAATACAGGTTTAATTCTATTTATTAATTAATTAAAATTAAAAATAATTCTTTGTCCACCAAGTCATGATGTCGAGCTATCAAGATGGGCCTCAACCGGTTTTTTGTAGCTTTTCCATCTGCACATCCTCTTTGATGACACAAAAAAATTTCATCTTTCCTTTCATTTGAATTTTTTGCCTCTATGCTGGCTGAACTTGAGTGGTGTTGTTGCAAATAGCACTAAAATTTCGCTAGGAATGAAGACACATGTCGTTGTTAAACACTACTTCTATTGTATTAATGTTTTAATTTAATTTTACTTCTTCACATTAATTGCATAAATGCTAGCAAGGTTTCTATTTGTAAGCCAATAAATCACCTCACCAAAATGAATGGGGTAGTTAAATCTATTTTATCTATGGTTCTATTAGTGAAATAGTTATAAAAATTATATGTAGTAGTTTTGAATTATGGAAATTAAATTAGTAAATAAATAATAATTATTTCAAATTTGATTAGTGAAAAGTATTTGTATTTGTTAGACAAAAGTAATGTTTTTCAAATATCGGCCTCTACCATTCATGACGATGGCTGGGACAATATGTCAACCAAAGGAACCCTATTTTTGTAGTGAGTGAATTCTCCTTGTTGCATTCTAATAATTCTGAAAATATTGTTAACACCCTAGTTGGGGAAGATATTAAAAGTAGCCATGTCTCTATGGTAGGGGATGACATCCATACATTCCATGGTGACGTATCCTCCCCTTCGCCCATGAAGGAGTCGGTGGATTTCTTAACCAAGATGGTTAAAAGATGGTCGGTTGATAAGGAAGAGATATCCAAAGGGCTTACAAGAGACTTAAGTTGTACCATTGAACCTATAGGTCCTATTAGACACTTAGATAATGACCAAACCCTTGGAAGACATGTGCATCCACTCTGTGATGGAGACTCCACTACTGACCACTCTAGACTTGAGAACTTACCTCGTTGTTAAGTGAGGTTGTGGATATTGGAAAACACAAAAGTCAAGAAGTGGGATCCAATGCAGATCAGGGGGATACCCGTTGACCACCTAAAGAGCCCAAGAAGAGAGGTCAAAAGAAAGGAAGCTCGGTAACCATTGGTAAGAGCAGCCTGGGCATTAATAAAGGAAAGAGAAAAAAACTAGTATTGTCCTCTCTATTCCCTCTACCAAGAGAATAGAAGCTGAAGACAAAGCTATCAAGTACTTTGAAATGTTTATGTATGGTAAAGAGTCCAGAATAATTAATGCTAATGATAAGAGTTAGTTGCACCTCATGGAATTCAAGGGGGTTAGAGTCCCTAGATAGAAAGTATGTGGTGAGAAGGTTACTCAATTTAGACTAAAATAAAGACTTTGTTCTCCTTCAAGAGCTTAAGGCGGTAGGCTTCACCTTGGAGTCCAATTTAAAATTCATTTGGGGTAAGGGTAAAAGCACAAACTTGTGTCACACCTTATAAAGGAATCAACCAAGAACAAAAAAAATCTAAACTTCAACCACATACAAGTGGTCTTTATGTTTTTAATTTCAAAAATGATGTAAACTAATGAAATATAGAAATATTAAAGAAATTTATTCTTATAATTTTTCAAAAAATTTAAAAATTGTTTTGTTTTTTTTTCATCAATTTAAGATAAAATTTTAGAATGCTAAGAATTTCAGGAAAAAATGATGTTCACTCGACATTAAGAAATAAATAGAAAAAAAAATCATTTTCCCCTATTTTTTTTCTCCATTTACAGGTAACTTCAATATCTAGTGCATGGATTTTTTTTAAAAGTTTGGATGTATATTTTTCTCCTAATAACATCTTAAAGTGAAACTTGTCAGAATTGGATAGTTTTCATTTGGCATCAACTATTATCTATTTTTTAGTTATTTTTAAAAAACAAATATACCCTTTCGAAGAGGATTCTCTCCTCTAGTGCACCATATATATTTTTTAAAATAATATATTTTACTATATTTTTAATTTCTAATCAGCATCTTTATTAACTTTAACAACCTACTTGCATTATTCTACAAATAAAATATATTAAAACTAATCAAAATATATAAAAATTACATATTTGGATTCACCACTCCGAGCTCTACAAAAGAGTATTTTTCTTTAAAAAAGAAATCATTCTGACTTAAGAAATACTTAGTTGAAGTTGAAAGTTTCAAAAAAATCTGAAAAAAGTTGAGTTGGTTGCCAACTAGGATGCCACATAGATAGTTTTAGTAGTGCAGTAACGGAAAAAGTAGCCTTTTTCTTGCTTGAT
This sequence comes from Sequoiadendron giganteum, assembly GCA_007115665.2. Taxonomy (NCBI): domain Eukaryota; kingdom Viridiplantae; phylum Streptophyta; class Pinopsida; order Cupressales; family Cupressaceae; genus Sequoiadendron; species Sequoiadendron giganteum. The sequence goes on along the minus strand of CM021106.1, from coordinate 569,044,236 downwards.
CTAATAATTCACATTAAAAATGAACTAATGGTGTCTTGTTGTGGTGTTGCAATATCTTGCACACATTTACATCATTTTAGGACCTTTATTTAACTAAAACATGCCTTAATTTTATAATTTTGAGGCACTTACACAATGAATCTTAAAAAAAAGCTAGTAATATGAAATTTTGAATTATGAATCTAGTTTCTAAATATGTAATTTATTCAAATACCCAGATGATAGAAATTAGATTTTCATAGGGATGCATAAAAAACAATTTTTAAAAGTCATTTTTTTTACCATACCATGCACATGTACAAACACCACTTTTTGACCCAAAAAAAAGTATTTTGCTAATTCCTTTTGGAGAAATATAGCTAAAAAAATAAAGATTGATGAGGATTTTTTTTGTAATTTTTTTCTAAATATTTTTTTTATTGAACTTTTATTGGCCTTAATTGTCGTTTTCAAAAATCAACATGTACGTATAGCATAATTGGACCTAAACTAAACATTTTTGGAATATATATTTTTCATTGTGTAGAGAATTGTTTGAATATTGATGCCATATATTTTTTTTACAAGAAAATTAACCAAAAAAAAGTTATAAAAAAACAAATAAAGTTTGATATTTCAAGTTTATGGACTAGTTAGCTTAAAAATTAATTAAAAAATAAAAAATATAATCCAATCTTAAAAAAAATTATATATTTGGAAATTATACATCATGTTCTCTAATGGTTCTTAATTTTATAGATTGATTCAGAAAAAAAGTCCATCAACCATATTGCTAAAGTTGGACATTTCTCTTGAATCCGCCTTAGTTTTTTAGTTGCAGGTCAAAGGCTAACGGTCGGGTTGCCAAGCCTTTTCGGAACCTAAATCTGAGACAACATGTGGGTTGGGGATTCAAAATTTTAAAAATGCGTACACATTTTTAAAAATGCATATGCATTACAAAACACATATGTGTCCTTTATTTGCTTGATTATTTAAAAAAACAAATACTTTTAAAAAACATATGTGTTTTGTGATATAAAACGTGTACGCATTTTAAAATACGTATGCGTTTTTCAAAGGTATTTATTTTTTTAAATAAATGACTTCTATGTGTTATAAATCATGTACACATTATAGAACACATACGCATTATAACACGTACACGTTTTTTAGTGCATACACACTTTTATAGGCTCGGGTACCCGAAGCATAACACATACATGTTTTTTAAACATGTACATGTTTTCTGCAAGATTTTTTTTTAGCTGAAACTTCCCCTCTTCGGGGACCCAAATTCTTGCTTTTACCTGGGCCCCTTCCTAAATAAAATAAACATAATTTGTACTGGTAGAGCTTATAAAATCTGGATAAATTTTAGCTAGTTCCATGTGTTTTAATGGTCTTTTACTTTTATTCTTGATGGATTTAGTTTAGGGTTTAAAGGTCTAATACCTTCAATTCAATTTTCTCAAGTCTTAAACCCTTGATGTTATATTTATGCATTGACCTACTATACTTGGTTGCTGTTTGTTTTGGTTACAACTTAAGTCATCTAGCTCATTATCTTTATCAACCTCTTTGCCTAGGCCTATCAGTCATTTTGTGCCTTTCATTGTTTTAATTTTTCCAAAGTCGAGCCAAAATATTTCATAATTTAAAGACTTTAAGTCCTAAGTCTTTAATATTTTTTACTAAGGGTTGTCACCCATCAACCTAGTCCTGGCCCCGCTTTATGAATAACTTTAATTACATGTGCATAAAATGAGGTCCGTCGGATTTAAAGATCAAATCCTAGCTATGCGTGCACACCGCACATGATTAAAAGAATCATTTTCGATGAGTTGCACAACCTATGTGCTTGTGACATGTGTCCTACAGGATGTGGGACCCAACTTCCATTATGGTGACTAATGCTTTTAAGCTAGTGAATCAATAGTGGTGATGTAGTTACGGGATCAAATCTAGGTCATTGCATGCACACTGTGCAAGGTCTAAAATATTATCTTAAAACCTATTACACGGTATGTGTGATAGTGATGCATGGATTCTCTTGTCGATGAGGAAAGGAAATGTGGGTCCCTCCAATGAATGACTTGTCATCCAAACGGGAAACTTTTCATCTATCGATAGACTGTTCATTGATGGTGACATGATTTCAAATGGGTTTGACTCATTTTGAGTCATCCAATGTGCCACTTTATGATATGATCAATGGATATGATTCAAAATCAAAATTACAAATGTGAAGAGTCATTTCCTTTCACATAAGTGAATAGTAATTGCAGCAGAGACACCCAGATCCACCCAATGTCAACTTAAATGCATTCTAAGGTGAAATTTCCACAAAATTGAAGTTTTCCAACAATTCAGAAGCATCCTAGAGATTGAGAAAGCGCATTTCAGAGTTCGTCGTGATCATAATTAGGATTTCTTGCTAGCATAAAGTCGTAAGTAGAATGAACACTTTCTCTATGTTGTATTTGAAAAAGCTTGATTTAGGGGAAACATCTATTGTTATAATTTGTTTGTATGCTTTTAATTGCTTCATTAGGGTTTGAGTTTATTTCGAGAATAGAAAGTTTTGTCAAATTCTCTAAAATTATACCCTTTTAGGGTGTGCCCTATTTTATGAATAAAGGTGCTAAGTTTTGAATATCCTTCGATCAAAACCCTAGATTATTTTGATTTTAATTTTCACCTATGGCACCCAAAACTGAACCATCTCATTTAGGAACCCCAACTAGGTCTCTCTCCCAGGATATAATTGATTAATTAAAACCATCCATGAAAAAAATACATGAGGGAGTAGTTTTATTCTATTGCTATCAGGTTTAGGAAGGGCTAACAGATAAAATGTGTGGTGTCAAGGATGCCAATTTACCATTTTATGGATGGTGACTATTTCAAAATTGGTTTGGGAATAGGAATATAAATGTCCCTATCTACAATCCTTGGAGGTTGGACTTGGGAAAATTGGTGGTGCCGAATGTGTACATGGATGTCAATTTTTTGAAGGACATTGCTTCAAGATATGACCCTATTTCGAGAGTGATCAAGGCATAGAATGTTAAAGAGATGGTTAACATAACGAGAGAAGAAATAGCAAATATCTTCAATTTGCATGAATGGAGTAATGACATGATCCCAATTGACCTCAAAGTATTTACAAAGGAGTATAAGAAGACAAAGGTTCTTTTTAGAACAACATTGTTACCCATTCATACTACAACTAATGGGATGGGGAAGAACAAAAAACAAATAGGGATTGGAAAAGATGAACAAGAGCCTTTCCCTATGAAGTATTTTGCTAATTATTTCAAGAAGATAGTTTTCTCTTTATTCCAAATCATTGGCATTGATGCACCATCCACTATGCCAACATACCTTATGTACATGGTAGCACATATCCAGCACTCAGCATATAATGTAGTCTATGACTATGCCACATATTTGTCAGACATGATGCACAAAGGTTTGGTTTCCCTCAAGGCAGGAAAGGAATCAGTGGGTTCTGGGTGGTACTCTTTACTGATTCACATGTTCCTGTATAGAGGGGAGAAGGTTTTTGGCCAAGACATGACACTGACAAAGAAGGATGACATTGATTTTTCTATCCAATGTTGGACCCAAATCTAGGATAAGGATGACCCTAAATTTGATTATATGGTCTTTAGTAATGTTTTTTCCTCAAATCTAAGAATATTTTTGGTTCATAGCCCACCAAGGATTCCAAAGGAGATCCATGATTTTTTTAGGCCCATGGAGAAAAGGCCTGATTTGAATTTGAGTCACAACTAGGGTGATATAATAGCCTACCCTCACACAATTGTCTTCATAATTTATGACACAACTGTGAACCCCTATGTTCTCCCAAAGATGTGCCATTAAGAATAGGATTCATTGAGATCATGAGGCAATTGGGAGCATCACTAATGGAGCATCTACTAAAGACACAAAATAAGGGTTCCTTCTTCCAAGAATGGACAACATTTGCAGATTTTGTGATGGTGAAAGGGTGTTGGAAGAACTTGGGACAACTCCTAGCACCTTACCAGCTGAAGTCAGTATTCCCAAGGAATCGTGATCCTGAGGGTTTTATTGTGGCTTTAAAGGAACAACACAAGAGTGTTGCTTTCATACATAATTTTTTCTATCACGAGTATGTTATTAGAAACATCATGGATTTACGTGAGCAAGAAGAGAGGAAAGAAAAGTATTTGGACTTCAATAAAATAATGGAGCAAGATAGAAAGATAGACCCTAAGTATGACCCCATGCCTAGCATTCAGGGCGAATTCAATAGAGTTATGTATGTTCTTCAAAATTTTGAGAATTTAGTGGGTGCAGTTGGAGAAAAAGGAAAACCAATGGTGGTTGACCAGGATCCCAAGGTAGTACTTGAAGAGAGACCCTCTTACTAGCCAGGATCAAAGATAAGAATCTATTCCAGAAGGAAGGAGAGGGTAAAGAAGCAACAAACATTGCCAACCCCTATTGCATCAGAGGGATCAAGGGAATCTTCTCCTTAGAGCTCAGTGTGATTACCTCCTAGGAGGCCTTCCCTATCATAGTTAGTATTGATTCACCTCCTAGGGAGTCTCTTCCATCAAGTCACCCACCAGCCAAGAAGCAAAAGGTAGAAGTGAGCATAATTATTGATTACCCTGATACTGATGAAGATGATATTCTAATAACACTTGAAGATATGCAACAAGGGATTCCTTCTCCCCCAAAAGAATTTGTATCAATCTCTGGAGTAAGTAGCCTTAGGTTGGGTAACGAAAACTTAAGTGGCTCGAATAATGTTGATGATCTGAGGCAAGATGCTTGCAAGAAATTCGTGGAAGATGATTCGTTCATTGAAACAAAAGCATTCAAAGGTTTTGTGTGGAGAGCAAGTATTCATGAATACTCTAAGAAGGTGGCTAAGGAGAGAAGTTTAAACCCTGACCTTTCAAAGGAATTTCTACAATATAATGTAAGGAATGAAATTAGGAAACAATTTAAAAATATTACAACTAATGAGGCTAGGGAACTTGTACAAAAGAGTGGTATTTTATTATTTCCCAAATGGGATATAGCTAATGTTGTTGTCCTTGATACAATAAGGAGAGCTAAGAAACGCTTATTCCAAACTAAAGAAGAAGCTGAAATGACACTTCAAGGGTTGGCTTCCAATGAAGAATGGGATGTTCTCACTTATATGGTCATTGTCTCTTGGTTCTAGGAAGCCTATAGTAGCATAACCAACTGATTTCAAGGGGAAACTAATTATAAAAATATTTTTTGATACTCCTGCATTAGAGGCAGCTGACATGAAAATCAATATTGCTAAGTTTACAAAGGAAACAAATGAGGGCCTTACCAAAGAAAGAGACATGTACAGGAGAAAAAATAATGAGTTGGTTCTTGAATAAAATGTGAGTCAGAAAAAGATTGTTGAAATTGAAATAGAGCTAGCATCATTGAAACAAGTGGAAACTCTGAAGTCTCAAGGACTAGGTAGTTTAGGTCAAGAGATTCCCACATCTCTTGTGACTCATCCCCAATCTCCTCCACCTGAGCAAGCATTGTTAATTGTACCTCACAACATGGGCCAAGAGCCATTGATGGTTGAGAGGCCAATCACATTAGGTGAAGCCCCATCAACTGAGACTACTAGGGGGTAATTGCTGCTGTAATTTGAAGAATACAAGGAATTGCTTGAGCAAGCCCAAAACACCATGTATGAAATTAATTCTAAGATTGTTCACACTATTTTGAATCATATGAATAAAAAGATTCAAAGTACATTAAATTACATTCATTCAAATTATGCTTTTAATGATACAAGCAATAAAGTTGTCTGAAAGAGATAAAGAATTGGCAAATGAATTTTGAGGGTAGAAAACTTGAAGCTTATGGAAATTGCTGCTAAAAAGGAGGATAGATATCGAAGTGTTGTCCCAACTTATAGATTTTTTTCTATGATCAAAGAGAAGAATTTTCAAGGTTATTTTTCCTTGACAGATGCTAAAATAAGAGAACTGAAAGCCAAATTTGATGAGGCAAATATATATTGTTGCCTGATATTCATGATACGTATGATGGGGTCAAACCTTTACAAGCATGGTGGGATTAGATAGAAATAACTATTGCTTCCCAAGAATCTTTCATTTGTGAAAGAATTGACATTGACATGTTGAAGAATACTCTTGAGAAATAGTCCTTCATCATCAACTTTTTTCAAAACTTTGATAAAGATGCCACTTCTATGATGATAATATATGCCCCATATAGGAAAAGGATGGACTAGGTCATTAGATTTAATTGGACCTCTGATATAGAGTATGAATTATGGAAGAAGGTTTTCATTCATGATTTGGAGCTATGAATATGGGTAAGGATAATACATATACTTGGTCAAGTATAATACAGGGCTTTCCCTAGAGGTTACAATGAATAAAGATATGTTTCTCCTCAACTCAGGATGCATCAAGTAATTGTTGACTAGTGCTAACCTGGATTTGTGTTGGTGCCGGTCGAGATGGTGACTCTTCTTTCCCTCCTCTTTGAACATTTTTAAATATAAAAGATGTTGCAATAGTATGAAAATTATTCTTCTCCAACAAAATACCTTTTGGAAGGCAGTTATATTTGCTTCTGGAAATGAGTAAATTTTGTCTCATGTGTATTCCTTCAAATTGAAAGTGTAAATATAACTGCAAAGGGAATATGTGTTATAGCGGTCTAATAAGAATGAGAAGTGTGTACACATTGGCCCGAAGCTTGTTTTTCCCCCTTGCTTCTATAAAAGGGAATTCAGGGCCATATGTATAGGTCTTTTGTTAAATTCTAGATCTAAGTTATGCAAATGAGAAGCACAAAGATATTACAGTTTGAGTCGAGGTCTTAGGTTTTGAGTTAAGCTAGTTTACTTTGTTAATTGTATGCTTTCTAAGCATATTTGACGTGAATATGCTAATCTCTTGATTCCATTATCTCTCCATCTTTGAATTCTATGTGAATTATTAGTTAGAATATGATCGAAGATCATTTCATTAGTTATCATTTTGTTTTGCAGTGAGATATGTTCTAGTTATGGTTCTAGTTTAATGAACCAGTTAGAATACCTTAATTAGAATATGAATTTGTATGGATGTTTAATGGATATTATAAGTAGTCATGGGTAATAAGTATTGATATGTGAATTGTAATGCACTTTCACCATGATCATGTATGTCTGGGATTAAATTGAGCTCACAGTTTAGTTTACTTTGTTTTAACTCCCTGGCTTGAGATAAGACACTAGTCTAAATGTGTTGAGCACATTTCTTGAGCTTCTAGTATTTAATTTGAGAAAATCACACATAAATGCATGCTTAATTGATTTACTTTTGTATGTTTTAGTGTTGTGTGGTATTCTCGGCTTTAAGTGCTTAATTCTTCTAAGGAACTACCAATTTCTTGAAGGATTTCATATATTTAGCCTTTGATGGGGATACATCTGCTTTGTTATGCAATGTATGATATAATTTGATAAGTAGGGTCGTAAGATATACATTGTGAGATATCCTCCCGGGTTTTGTATAGCCCAAAGTGTAGTAGAAGAAGCATTAAAGCTTCATCTCATTTGTTGGCCAATTATCTATCAAGTATTTGAGAATTGAGTTTGGCAATCTCATATGTACTTGGTGAGATCTGATTGGTTCTTAAAAAAACCAACAGATTGGTGACTCTACTAGGGAAAACACATTAGATAAATATTTGTTTGATAGTATGCCTTCTCAAAGTTCACTATAATGTATGGTGATTTCATTTATAGAGTCAGTCTAGTTGAGTTTCTGCTAACATTTTCTCAAGTCTTTGCCAAGTGTTCCACTAAAGTTTTTGATAGAGGAAAAAATGGGTTTTAAAAGGACCCAAAACCACAGAGTTTACAAGCAAAATAAAAATAAACCATCAGAGCACCCAAAAAAAGGAAGGCTATGAAACAAAAAAAAAAAGCAAAAAAGGAAAACAACCACTAGCCAAGAGCTAGCAAAAAGCCAACAACAAGCCAACAACAAGCACAACCAAAGCTAACCAAGAGACTTTAAAGTCTCAGCAACCTTAGCTTCAAGGTTTCACATTTCCTAGGTCACCTTCTTTAGGTCCTGAATCTCCAGAGGTAAAGAATCCTCTTTTCTCTTCAGGTTGGATCTTGTCCTCTTTGAGGGGCCAGAATCCTCATGTTTACTTTTATTCTTATCAACTTCCAGATCCACAATCAGCGACCCCTGCTAGGTATTTTCCATTTTCTCCACCATAGTGCTCAGGATTGTAGCATTATGTTTCACAACTCTATGGTTATGCTCCATGATGGTTTTCATAGTATCCTTAATCTTACCAATTTCCTTTTCCAAGTGCTTAACCTTTTTCTCATTGTCCTTCTTCATCTTGTCTATGAGTTCAACCATTCTTTGAAAGAATTTAGCCATAGCCATCTTCTCTTCCACAGTCCATAAAACCTCAGCAAAATTTTGGGAAGCCACTTTAGCTTCCATCACCTCCAGCTTGCTAGGGACCACCCTATTTTTTAAATTGATGTCCTTTATCTCATGAAAAACCCATTTCATGATTTTGAAATAGTCAACAACACCATTTCTGGCAATAGGAAAAATATCATCAGGAAATTCCTGGTCCGACTTGAAGTAGTGGTCTTTGAGGTTGAGGTCACAAGGGAATTTGGGTTTGTTCTCTCAGTCAGTGGCATGATAAGAGGTAAAAGAGTCCTCAGTGGCTTTGGGAGTAGCAGAGTTCTTATCCAGAGAATCCCTAGAATAAGAAACTAACTTATTAATAGGGGGCTCCTTCGTCTTGACATTCTCCACCTGATAAGTACGAATGGGGGTATTCGTAGGGCAGTATTTTCTGTTCAAAGGTTTAACCTGAAGAGTTTTCTTCTTTTTCTTACTGGGGGGAGTGTCTTCCTTAGTCCACTTAGTGTCTGAGTCACATTGCCCTCAGACATGCTAGACTCAATGTCATATCCTTCTGAGGCCAAGGCCGAAACAGGGTTAGACAAGGCTGACATATTTTTAAAATTATCATGGATAAGTCGAATTGGGCCAGGATGCAGGACTGGATTCTTCTTAGGATTTTTTCTATGTTCCTCAATACTATTATTCAAGGAACAGAGCAAGTAATGAGGAAAATAGACCCCTACCTTATGTCAAAAGCGATTGAGAAGGATGAAATGGTAACCATAGACTCTAGTAAATCTACTATCCATTGTGATGTACTCCATAAGAATTCTAAGCACCTCTGATCAAATCTTCTTGATCGTCCTGACATCGAAGTAACTATTGGAGATTTTGACCAGCTCCTTTCTTTCCTCCTCAGATTTAGGGAAATTTATAACAACTTCATCTGAGAACTTTCTATCACAATAGAACTTCACTACTTTAGTCAAAAGACTCATGATTTCCCCAATAAGAATCTCATCCACCTTAGCTTTCATCCCAGAGAGGATAATTTGACCATTCTTCTAGTGTTTAGAAAAATACTGGATTATCTTAGGGTTAGGACCATGGAGCTTATCAATAAAAGGCTGCAAACCTCCCCGCTCAATTTGCTTCTAGACCTTTGAATTTTTCTTATTCTTCACATAGCCCATCAACTCCACCCTTTTTTTGCTTCCTCGCATGGCTGCAATACTCTTGTTCTAGTAGCTAACACCATAAAATAATAGACCAGAGAGCCCACAACAGACCCAAAGCACCCACAAAATGTGCCAGCCCTTACTGTCTATCAAAATAATTACAGCTTCACCATAGTATTGAATGATGTCATGATTCTTGGCTTCATTATTTTTAATCATCATTAAATATGATGACTTTCTCATGGGTGATATCATAGTTGATCAAGGCTCTGACATCGGCACCCAACACATTATAATTCAGCCACATCACTTACCCATTTTGTCTAATCCCCTCATTAGTAAAATAGTCGGCCACACTATTAGCTTCCCTATAGACATGTGATATTCTCACTTTGTCGAATCTGAATAAAGTAGCCATAGCTTCATCTATCCAAAATTTAATGGTCCATGAAGGGAGGGACTTGCCTAGGAGACAATCAATGATGTTTTTAGAGTTACCCTCAATCCATATGTTTTTGAAGTTCATTTTATTAGCCATGTCAATAACCTAGAAAGCTCCAATAGCTTTGGCTAAGTGATTAGTCTGTATTTCCAAGGAAATAGCCACTACCACAATGAACATGCTATTATGATCCCTTATTCCACTAAATTTTATACTAAGTTCCCTACTGATTTTGTATATTAAAAGGCTTGTGTTAAAAGGTTCGACCCAAACTACTTCACATTTGTCAAATTTTGTCTAAGTCCATAAAGATCTCATGAAATTTGTATGAATAGTAACAAAATTGATATAAATTTGTCCCAATCAATTTGGGTGGTGACTCTTAAATCTCTGCACCACTATGTGCCAATATTTGAAGACATCAAAGAAGTGAAAATAAAGAATAGAAGAAGATTCAAGAAGGTGACAAAAGAAAAGAAAACTCAAGCACAAATGTGAGAAACCTGAAGCCAGATGAAGAAAAAATTTGAGCAAAAGTTGCAGCTTGAGCATGTAAAAAATAAGAAGCCACTATGGGTGAAGAAAACTATTGAATCCCTTGTTGCAACATCTCCTTCTTTCAATAATGAAGTAAATAGTGCAATTATTCATGAAGAATTACATGGGGTTGCAGTGTCTGGGGAAAATCAAGGAAGTTTCCCTATTGAGAAAGTGTTTGATAATGAATTGGACACATCAAGAGAAGAAGCTAGGTGGGGATTTTGGAATAGAAGTAAGGAATTCCTAGAACCACCAACTCTTGGAGTTGGGTTTGTTTTTCATGGAGGAAATTTTATCCCCAGAGGAGAATGACCTAATATGGAAACACATTTTCCCTTTGAGGAAGATCTAGTTGATCAAACCTTTCATACCCCTACACTAAACGAGTATGGAGACTTCTTAGAAAATGAGGAAGATATAGATAAGGATATGCAAGAATTGGAAGAGGAAGAAAACTGGCTTGATAAGAAAGAATAAAAGAATAGACTGAAGGCATTGAAGGAAAAGGCTTATAGGTTTATAACCAAGCAAATTGAGAGGGATTCTAGGAGACAAAAAACTGATAAAATGAGAGAGGATGCTGCTAGATTAGCAGCCCAAGTCACCCATGAGATTCCTAAGGCAACGGTTCAAATGGGAATCTCTGCTGCTAGTACATATACAACAAATGTTGCAACTACCAAAAACTCTGATCCTCTAGCCATTGCTAAGAAAACATCCTTTATAGATCATGGGAAGAAGCCCATTGACTAGACCAAGAAAAGTACCTTCAATACATTCACTCTAAATACCAACAAAAATACCCACACTTCATCGGCCAAAACTCCCATCAATAGCCCTAAAATTGATCCCACTCCATCTTTTGTACCCTCAAATCTTGAGCTCTTGAAATTGTAGTTGGTCAATGAGAAATTGTAGAAAGACCTGAAAAAGGCCTAAATGGAAGTTGCTAATGCAGAAATGGCCAGGGAGATTGCTTTCCTTAAAATTTCTATACAAAATCCTAAACCTTCAAGCTCAGGAGAAAATAATAGTGAGCTTCAAAAGAAGAAGTTTGAAGGACACACCCCTAGCAGAGGTGGTGGTGGAGGAAGCAATAAGAATATCAATTCTTACTTGAAGATGATGAGGGAAGCACGAAAAATTGTGGTAATAATGGTGAAAATGGAAGAGGTAGGACTGGAGATAAATATGACAACAAAGGAGATGATGAGAAAAGGGATGCTTATAGAGATAGAAATACTAGGAGGCTTCTCTAGATTGATAGGTATAGGAAATTATGCTTTGAAAACATCTCAGGGTATCTAAACCTTGCCCCTAATAATTCACGGAAGCATCTCCCTAAATTTACTGGTAACAATGCTTTCACTAGTGAAGATCATTTAAAAGCCTTCCAAGGCTTTGTGGAAGATTTTGAACTATGGGATGATGATGAACTGCCATGAAATACTTTATGCAATCCTTGACCGAAGATGCAAGGGATTGGTATATGGGGTTTCTTAATGTGAGTATTGATTCTAAGGAGGACTTATACAATATTTCCAAAGAACAGTATGGGGATCAGACTAATCGTAGGTTTCGATTGAATGATTTCAATAATATCACTAAAGGACATATTGAAATGGCAACTGAGTTCAATGTAATGTTCCAAAAATCTATTCTTAGAGTCCCTACCTATTTGAGGCCAAATGAAAATGCCTTTCTAGTGGTGTACTGCAATGCATATTATTCAAATATGTGTTATCTTCTTAGAGACAAGAACCCACAACACCTAAGAGAAGCTTACAAAATGGTAGTCGATATTGAAAATAATAGAAGAGCATCAGGAAAAGTGGGAAGAAGGGACGATCCTAAGGCTTCAAAAAACCCTAGGGTTCAAAATGAAAAGGATGGTAAAAGTTCAACTCCTGATGAAAAGTTAGATCAGGTTCTCAATTTGTTGCAAAAGGTAGCGAAGAATGAAAAGCCTCAATTCTAGAGGAATGAAAAGCCACCAAGGCTATAGGACTTCCCATACAATACCAACTGGCATAATGGAAAGAATGTTAACAACAATCAGAAAAATGTTCAAGGTACACCTAGCCCTTTGCAAAGAAATTCCACCAATGTTGTTGACAACTTGCCATGGTGTGAAGTGTGCCAAATTCCTCACTCATCATAGCAATGTGTGGCAAATGTATTTATGACCAAATCAAACCTTGACTATGGTGAATATTCTTCTAGTGATGATGTTGATGTGAATGATGTGGATATGCAAAGGTAAGAAGCTAGTATGCATCATCAACAAGTTTTCTCAGATGAAGAGGGAGAGAATTATTGTACTATTTATACTCTTGAGTCAGATAATATTTCTTTGAGGAGACCTTCCAATGAAGAAATTGAAAAGTATACAGTTGTCTTGGCTTCTCAAGAAAGAAGCAACCTTCAGCTGAGAAACATAACTGTAAGTGGAAACTAGGGTAGCCCTGGTAGTATGTTTTTCAAGGAAAATAAAGTAGCAAAAAAGGGTATTGGCATAGAGAGTAAGAAGGAAGATACAAAGCCAAAAGAAGGTAAATAAATATGAGTTTGGGCTAAGAAGAATAGTAAATCCAAGAATGATGGTGATTTTTTCCCCCAAGCTATGAAGTCCAAGGATCTCAAGCTGAGTGCTGAAAAGAGTGAAAAACAAGGTGATAAGATAACTCCTAAAAAATTTATACTCCTTGAATTATCCTTGTATTCTCTTGTAGACATGTTCCAAGTGTTGTCTCAAGTTAGAGTTACAGTCCCACTATTAGAAATGATGAGAACTAAGGAGCATAAGGAGAAGAGAATTTCTTTTATCAACAATGTTGCCTTGGGTGGTATGGATAAGATGGTCATTGACCACCCTGAATCAAGTAACCAAAAAGAGATGAATGTAGAGGTGCAGGCAGTGATAAATGAAAACCCTGAAATATATTTAGGAACTACTAGTACTACCAACCTAAGCCAAGTTTATCCTTTATTTCTAAGATTGATCAATGATGGGAGGTTGCCTAGGAACTGCATGATCAATTTAGGGGCCTCAAATAATGTGATGTCAGTAAAAATCATGGAAGAAATGGGACTAAAGGTTGATAGAACTTATGGGAAATGTTATGGATTTGGGAGAGGTCCCTATTATAGGAGTAATTAACAAAGTTCCATAAAAATTGGAAGCTTTCCCTGAAAAGGAATTTTTTATGAGCATCATAGTTGTAGATATCCCACCAACCTATGCGATGTTATTATCAACATAGTGGAGTGCTTCCATGGGTGGGAGTATATAGTGCGATCTATCATTTTCCACTTTTTCTATTGATTAGAAGGATGTCAAGATTGCAAGCGAACCAAGAATCCATCACATGATTGAATATGTGGAGGAACTAGTGGAGCCAATGAGGATCAATTTTGTAGATACTAGCCTGGATACTTTTCGGGTTGAGGAAGAGTTTCCAAAAAAAGAGAGGAAGCCTGCACCAATTTGTCAAGAGGTTTCTGATGATCCCCAAGGAGATTCCCTTTGAACTATGTACTTTGATGGAGCTTGTTCCAAGGAGGGCCCTAGTGCAAGAGTTATCTTGACTTTACCCTAAGGTAGGACCTTCAAGTATTCTTTCTTGTTCAAATTTTCTTATACCAATAATGTGGCCGAGTATGAAGCTCTATTGTTGGGTCTCAAGATAGCTTCAAAACATGGTATTAACATGCTAAAAGTCATGGGTGACTCCTAGTTGGTGGTATCTCAGGTTAGGTCTAAATTTTTTGCCAAGGATAAAAGGCTTAATAAATACATGAATATTGTATGGGATATGATTGAAGCCTTTGATTCTTTTAATATCGATTGGATAGAAAGAGATTAGAATGTAAAAGTAGATGTATTAGAAAACATTGTTGTCAGATTAGATGATGTTACCTTTGATGGTGTTTCAAAGATAGAGATACATACCCGACCTACAGTGCGAGATAAAATTTTCAATTGGGAATTGTTTGACGACAACAATGATATCCTTAAATTTTTGCATTGCATTGACAAATATGAGAGTGAGGAAATTGACTTCAGTTCATTGGTAGTAAAAGTTGATGGAAAGGAAACATTGTCTAGAAATGAGGTGATCCAATTAAAAAACAATAAAATCCCCAAAGGATTGGTTGCATTAGAAAGGGTCTTTTATGGCCCTAACAAAGTAAATGTGAAATAGAAATCTTCCCATAAGGAAGAATTGGAAGAAATCAATCTGGGAACTGAGAATTCTCCAAAATTGGTCTACATAGGAAAGAGGATGAAGCTGCATGTAAGAACTATGCTAATTAATTTATTGAGAAATTAAATACATGTATTTTCATGGTCGTATGATGACTTAAAGGCTTATAGGGAGGATTTTTTTCAACATGAGATACTGTTGAAGCCAGATGCAAAGCCTTTCAGGCAAAAATAGAGGCCAATCAACACTATTCTATAGCCAAAGATGCAAGAGGAACTTAAAAAGCTGAGAGATGTGGGGATTATAAATCCTATAAGACATTCATCATGGGTTTCAAATCTAGTTCTAGTAAGAAATAAAAATGGAGACCTGAGGCTATGTGTGGACTTTAGAAATTTATATGTAGCATCTCTAAAAGATAACTACCCACTACCCAATATGGAGGCAATGTTGCAAAAAGTGATGGGATGTTAGTTGCTCTCAATGATGGATGGATTCTCAGGTTATAACCAAGTCATGGTGAAGGAGTCAAAATAATATAAAACCATATTTACAATGCCATGGGCGACATATGTATATGTAAGGATGCCATTTGGCTTGATTAATGTTGGTGCCACATTTTAGAGAGCCATGGATGTTGCTTTTGCTAACTCCATTGATTTTTTTCTTGTCATTTATCAAGATGATTTTATTGCCCATACTACGAAGGAGGAAGATCAGTGTGATCATTTGGAAAAGATATTTATCAGAGGCTTGGAATATGGGATCTCCTTGAATCCCAAGAAATGTTAGTTTGGAGTTAAAGAAGGGAAGTTGATGGGTCACATTGTGTCAAAGGATGGGGTCAAAATTGATCCTAAATGGGTAGAAGCAATTGATAAGATTCCATAGCGAAAGAATGTTAAGAGAATTCAATCTTTCTTTGGTCAGATTAATTTCCTAAGGAGGTTTGTCACCAACTTTGCAGAAATTTCTAGGCCAATATAAAAAATGTTAAAGAAGGGTGAGAAGGTGACCTAGTTAGAAGAACCATCAAAATATTTTTAAGCCATTAAGCAAGCCATCAAGGAAGCACCTATCCTTAAGTAACCTAATTACTCATAGCCTTTTCAATTATTTACATTTACATCATTTCACACTATTGCAGGGGTGCTTTTACAGAAAAATGGTGAAGGATATGAATAGCCTATTTCTTTCTTTAGCAAGTCACTACAATCAGCTGAATTGAAGTATGATTTGATAGAAAAATAGGCTTATTCCCTAGTAAAGGTAGTAAAAAAATTCAGCCCTTACCTCAAAGGAGCCAAGATAGTAGCATATGTGCCAAGTGTAGCGTTTAAGAACATTTTCACCTAAAAAGAGACTATAGGGAGGAGGTGTAGATGGATTCATAAAATCCAAGAATTCAACATAGATATCCAAATCACCAATCTATTTTGAGGCCAAATTCTTGCTAGATTAATGAATGAAACTAATTTTGAAGCTAATCAGATTAATTAGTTTGACCATTTGGAAGTATCTCCCATCTGTGATGTCTAAACATGTGATTGGTATGAAAATATTGTGATGTATTTGCAAACTATGCAATGCCCAAATAGTATGAAAAGAATGAAAAAAGGACTCTAAAGTTGTAATCCATTAGATATGTGATTATCGAAAATGAGTTATGGTGGAGAAATCCAAGTGGGGTTGTGTTAAAATGTGTCAATGCTTCACAAGCTTTGAAGTTATTGGATGAGATGCACAATGGAGTCTGCAGAGGACATTATATGGGAAAAAACCACACCTCACAAAATCATTAGAGCTGGTTTTTGGTAGCCCACACTTTTCAAAGATGAAAACAAGTTGGTAAGGACATGTAATGCTTGACAATTTTTTTTTGGAAAATTAAAGTTCTCAAGTAATTTATCCTTGAGACCTGTTACAGTCCAAGCTCATTTCCAATAGTGGGGAATTGAATTTATTGGAGAAATAGCTAACAAATCAAGTGGGGGACACTCATGGATTCTGGTGGAAATAGATTATTTCACTTAAGTGGGTTGAAGCCATCCCCACCAAGAGAGTGACTAGCAAAGTTGTTATTGATTTTTTGTTGGAGAATATATTGATTTGGTGTCCCTAAAAATATTGTCTCAAAAAATGCAATGTGTTTCAGGTCTGAGGAGTTTGTTGAATTTTGTAATGAACATGGAATGCAAGTGTCATATTCATCCCCATACCATCGACAAGGGAATGGCCAAGATGAATCAAGCAATAAAAGCTCGATGAAGCTTATTAAGAGAATCATTGAGAAGAACAAATGAGCATGGGACTCTAAGTTGAGGTTAGATTTGTGGGAAAATAGAGTGGCAGTGAAGGGTATGTGCAGGCTCATGATGGGCCAAAAAGTGGTAATATGTAAGTGATATGATGGCCCATGTGTTTTACCCAAAATTGATGAAACAAAAATGGTTTTTAAAGGAGATTCTCAACTTTCCACCAATATAAATTATTCTTTGCTTTGAATTTAATAAATAATTATTATTCATTTTCTATTTGAATTACGACTAAAGTCCTGATTGATAGGGTGATTCAAAAACATCTATAGCTTTCAAATAGTATCACAATTTTTGAATCTGAAACATGTGTCACATTCTATGCTTTTCATACTATAGGATTTAAAAAAAATGAATTTCATGAAGTTTTGACCCAGTTAAGGTGGTCAGACATACAAGTTTTTATATTTTTTAAAATTTGTAATAAAAAATTCATAATTAATTATTTACTTGGAAATTTTTTAAAACAAAATATGCATCACATCGGGACATGAATCTTCTACTTATATCTAAAATCTTATAAAAAAAATATTATCATTTTATTGTGGTTAGGGTGGTCAGATAGACACCTATTTCTTTTTTTTTTCCTGAAATTTAAGTACTATTGTATTGAAATTTCAAAATTTAACCAAATAATTTATTTAAAAAAAAAACCTAGTAGTTTAGAAACTACATTCAATTTTCTACAAATTCTATTCTTACATATTTTTGAAATAATATAGATAACTTATTCAAATTTTTATGTCAAGTTGCCTAACTTTGATTTTCTGAATTTTCATCACCACTTAAGGGCTTGTTTTTTCCATGATGATCCTGCACATACCCTGAAGAAAGCGACTAGTCATACACCATTTGACCTAGTGTATGGTATTGCAGCAAGGTTGCCACAAAATAATTTTCTGAAAATGTATAAGCTTGTACAAGAATATGACAATGATATTTGTGATGAAATGCAGTGTGAGATTGAAGCCCTAACTAAATTAGATGAAACTAGGAGAGAAGCTCGCAAGAAAAACACAAAGTTGTAGCTTAGGTGAAGAACTTGTTTGAAAGGAGGGCCACATAAAGGAAGTTTGAGTTGGGAAGCATGGTTTTAATGTGGAATGCAAGAATTGAGGATAAAGGTAAACATGGGAAGTTTCACCCTTTATGGTTAGGCCCTTATCTAATTGTTGATATGCATGGAGGAGAGTCTTATTTCTTGCAATCTCTGATAGGTGAAATTATTGAACTTCCACTACATGGAGAGCTCTTGAAACCCTATTTCTCTTAAAATGGGTTATCTTTCCATGTACATTGTACAATCCTATAAATTTTGTACATAGGTTTGGTATGTTTCCTTTATGTTGTGTTTGTTTGTCTTGTTCGAACAATTTCCTGGGTTTTTGTCCCTTTGTGCTAGTCTGCTTCACCATGAGATCTGAATTCTCACCATAACCATCGAGGATATGCATCCCCGAGTTGGAGCCACTAGTAGAGCTTATAAAATCTGGATAAATTTTAGCTAGTTACATGTGTTTTAAGGGTCTTTTTATTCTATGCTTGACGAATTTGGTTTAGGATTTTAAGGTCTAATACCTTCGTTTCAATTTTCTCAAGTCTGAAACCCTTGATGTTATATTTCTGCGTTGACCCACTATAATTATTTTTCGATTGTTCTAGTTACAAATTAAGTCATCTAGCCCATTCTTTATTAGCCCCTTTTCCTAGGCCCATCGGTCATTGTGTGCCTCTCATAGTTTCAATTTTTCCAAAGTCGAGCATAAATATTTCATAATTTAAAGCCTTAAATTCTAAGTCTTTAATATTTTTTCCTAAGGGTCATAACTTGTCAACCTATTCATGGCCCCACTTTATGACTAATTTTAATTGCATGTGCATAAAATCAGGTCTGTCGGATTTAAAGATCAAATCCTAGTCATGCACACACACTGTGCATGATTAAAATAATCATTTTTGATGTGTTGCATGACCTGCACGCTTGTGACATGTGTCCTCCTGTAGGATGTGGAACTTAGCTTCCACTATGGCACCTAATGCATTTTGTTTGAAGAATGGAGAAGATCAGTCTACATATTGTCATTGATCTCACCATGTTGATCTAGTACTCTGAACTGGTGTGCAAAATAGGTTTACTTTCTCCGATGTTTGATCCAATATTTTTGTCTGCATATTTCCTTTAGTAATCTTGATGGTTTAAGGTTTTGAGAAAAGGCTTATAATCACTAAATGCATGTATGGATATATTCCCATATGATCATATGATTGGATGATGAGTTGGCATCGATTTTGGTATTTGTATTCCATTATTAGGTTAATCATGGCCGACCTAATCAGCAGTTAATAGTTTAACATATATTACAGATATGTGTGAGACCTAGCTTTGGTCTTAGATGACATAATATTGTGTTATGCATTATTGAATTTATTTCGGAGAAGCTTTGTATAAAGCTAAAATTTATCTTTTTGTAAATATGTGTTGCATCCAATTAGGCCAACCTAATTGATGCATGGAGATATATCAGATATATATACAAGATGGTTTGTAGATGAAAAAGGAGATATGAGGAAGGTGTGGTGTGAAATTGATATGTGAAGTGTGTGAGTAGAAGTGAAGATTATTCTATTGTCATGTGAGTGAATGTTATGAGCATCAAAGGAACTGAATCAACACTTGTGGTGTAATTCCATCAGTTCACATTTTAGTTGTTAGCCATTTTCTATTTCTATATATTTTGTAGGTAGTGAGCCTCCAGTTTGGATAGTGAGTCCTTGTAAGCAGTGAGCTTTTGTATCCAAGTAGTGAGCCCTCTAGTAGTGTTGGATCTCAAAAATGTAGGTTACAAATCCTGAGAGGATGCTAAGTTCTATGGTCAGACTTGCAATGTTTTTGAACCAATTAATTGAGATAACTTATTTGGTTGATAACTCCCTGCACTTCAGGCTCTACTAGACCTAGGCGGGTAGACCTTTATGATGGTGCAGATTAGAGGAATGCATGATTTTATTGAATTGATGGATCTATCCATTGTGGCAAGTGATGTGGGATAGATAAAATCTTTTCAACTACTCCTACTCCTAGTATTGAGCTTGAAATGTGAATGTTTAGATAAAATATTATGGAATTCTAAAATGAAATTGGTATGACCAATGCTTATTCATGTTGGGCTAATGGAGTCAGGAGGTGAATGATATGTGACCTACTTATTGGCTGCAATTCTAATTGTTTGGCACTTATAATTTTTTATACCTTGTATAAACGTGCAAGGATGTGATTGATAGACTCCACTTATTGATCCAAATGACCTTTTCCTAATTATTGTCATTAATCAAAATGATTTAATCCTTCCTTGAAGGAGATAGTTAAGTAAACCACACAAGAACAAAAAATGTGCCCTGATAAATTTAAAATATGCTTGATAAATCAATTTAAATAATAAGGAAATGTCAACATTGGAGACAGCCTGATAATCTTATCAATTACCTAACTCTTCTTACTGATCCAAATGTTACCTCCAAGTTACTATAATTAATCAAAAGAGTTTTAATTCTTTTAATAGAAACCAATCAAATTAATCACACAAAACAATAAATTTGTCTTGATGAAACTAAAATATCAACTTGGATATAGATATTCAAATAGCATAGAAATAATAGTACGGATACAATCAAATAATTGTTGAATTCAACAAACAATAGACATCAAATATTTTCCACTAGATTAAAACTCTTTCTCCATTATGTATATCTTCAAATAGTATGCATTATGATATTTTTTGAATAGATGAGAAAGATTCTGCAATCTATCTTCTTACTATGCCTATTCTAAAGTAAAATATAGTGATGATACTTTCAATCATCATGATTTCAACATAAATATAAATATCTTGAAGGGGACATGCCTCTTCATAAAATTCTTTTGAAATTAACAACAATTAAACAAAGATTAAGCTCTAGTAAGCCATAAATGGACTTTTGTCATATGATCAAGATAATCCTTCCTTTCATGAGTATCAACATCTTCTATAGCATTCCTAGTAGCTATCTCCATGATTACCATCTTCTTCGGGTCTTCACAAGTATCACCTAATGTTGTATCCTCATTCTTGGCTGCTTCTAAATCTTTATGCAATACTGACCTACTCCTCTATCCATCCATTTTTGTTCTTTAGTTCCCCATCTTTCTTGAACAATGTATGAACTTCCTTCTTTGCAACATCAATGAGTTCCTTTGTATCTGCTTAAATCTCATCATAGTATTCCTTATGTCTCCTCTTAATATCCTCAGCAGTTGTGATAGTTCCACTGTCAGAAGGATCATTCCTTTGTTCTTCTTGGATCTTTCCTTGAATCCGGTCACTCACCTTTTTATGCTCTTGAATTGCAACATGACTCTAGGAATGAGTTCCCCATTACTTGTTCATCTTGATCATCAAGTTAGTGTGCCTTTAATGTAATACTATAGAGAGTGCATCATATTTTTCCTTAGCCACTTGTGCTTCCTCTTGTCTTCCTTTTGACTGAGAGCTCTCCCTCTCTGTCAACAACTTGGTGTCCTTCAAAAATTCATTTTCTCTCAATACTCTTTCATTACTAGTTTTGTACATATACCTCTCTTTTATCAACATTTGAATTTGTGCTTTATTCAACTTGGCCACATTGATGTCAATTTCAGTCGTAGCTATAGGATCAGCTTCTCCCACTTTCAGTGTCATCATATGTCCAAATTCCTTTTTTTGTGTCAATGACTATAGACTTCTTGTGTTGAGGATATAAAGCCCAAATCATGAGAGAATTCTCATTAGGATTGAATTTCAATATTGTATACACTTTTGTGACTCCTTCATGACTGAGTTTGTGAGTAGCACTATTATTATGCAAAAAAACTATAAAAAACAAGAGTTGAGTTAAAATCCAAACCAAGAAAGATCATTACACCAGATTCTTCCAGCAATTTTCTTCCCTTTTCTAGGGTCATATCCTTCATCTCATTCTCCACATCTAGTTTCAAAGTATTCAACAACTGGGTCTCATTGCTAGGTGTGATAATAGTGAAAGAGTCTCTTATTTCCTTCCCTTTTTGTTTGTATAGGAATGATCTAAATTTAGGTGACTTTATAAATTAATTGTCAGAGAAAAAAGATCTAAAGACTATCTACCTTGTATCTACATCAGAGCTTTCATCAACTTCCTATTCTCTATTGGAGGGTTGATACTCTTCAATTTTGGTTTTAGAGATCTTGTCATTATGACTTTGACATTCCTTTTCACTAGTGGCTTCTTCACTTTTAGAGGATGAAATTTCAGCCTCTTCTATCTCTTTGAGTTGTTACTCAATCCTCCTATTATACTAATCGATGGCTAATTTAGCCTCCCTTTCCTCCATATTTCTAATTGTATCATCCTTTGGGTAAGCTATATGTTCATATCTACCCAAATTCACTTTCTTTCTAGCAGAATCTATGTACCCTTCAGGATCAAATCCTTTTCGAGGGGTGTCTCTTTTCAAATTGAACTGTAATTGTTTATCCAGAATTGAATCATACCTCTCCTTCAATAGCATAGTTAAATCCCCAAATCATAGATTACTTGGCATAAATGATTGTTTCTCATAGGAATTTAAATTTGTAACACTTGAGTAGTCCATCTGCCTAATAGTTTCCAACTATGCAATTCTATTTGGTACTGTGTTTGGTAGAAGAAAAGGTGTATCCTCAAAACCATACACCCTAATCATGGTAGAATCAACATAACTATACCAATCACCTCAATTATGTTCAACAGTTGTGGGTCCTTCAAAATATTTGGTCCTCAGAAATATTTTGATCTCATCAATCAAGGAATACTCACAAGGGTGGTTGAAAAATCTATATAGTGTTTTAACAAAATACTCCTCAAAGAGAACATAGTTAGAATTCAAGAACCTGTTGTCCCAAATAGTAGTCCATGGTTTTATTGGAAATGGTTGGGCCTCTTAATCACATTGTTTAATTTTACTTCTTTTGGCTACATCCCTATCTCTTGACCATAATATAATATCAAGTGCATATGAATAGAGTAATGTCTGAAGTGCATTGTAGGAGATCCATTTTTTATTTCCATCAACCCTGAGTAAATTTCCAAGGCAATGTAAGAGGCATAATCAAACAGTCTAGAATTATGGCATTGAACATTTGCTGCAATCACCATTGGTCCAATTGACATAAATTCAGGAGCCTCAATCCCAAATACATGACATACTGAGAGGTATGTGTGTTTCATGTATGGCTCAAATAGATCAATATGAAAAGGAGGCTCGCCATTATCTTCAAGTGGGACAAGGTTTCCATCTTTTCTAGGTCTATGCAGTGGAAATATTCACCCTCTGTAGGATGTGTCCATTCTCTCATATTCCCTTTCCAAATCCTCATACACAATTGGCTCATCACATGTGCCACTTAGGTTAAAAACCTCTAAAATTGTAATCTTGGACACATATATAAATGGCTTCCCTTATAGATCACATATAGCCTTTAATCCAGGGTTGTAATGTTTAGCCAATAGTTTTACCAGTTCCACATTCACAAACACATTTGGGACAACCAATTTTCCCAAATCAAAGTTCCAAGGATTACATACTGGTTCAAACCTATTTCTTCGATGATAATGAAACATAAATAACTTATATCCTATAACAGAAGTCCAAGCATCTCCTATATGTTTACATTTGTCCTCAATTTTTTCTATATCGGCCATCAATTGTGTGGACCTCCTATCCCTTGGCCCTGACCCAGGTAGTTGATTGATGAGGTCTTGGTTGAACTTCCTTTCTATTGATTTTGGTTCATCCCATGTTTCAGTTCGTTGTTTCTTGCTTTTGCTCTGACTACCATCACCGTGTTAATTTCTACCTTTGGTCTTTCCAGAACTTGGGCCTTCCATTTTCAATTCTTTGAATTTGAATTTTCTAATTGTAGAGGATTTAGTGGACTTGTGAATTTTTGATCGCACTATGCTCCCTGAATTCTACTCAGCCTTCCATGCTCACTTGCTACAATTCCTACTAATTCCTCAGTTTTAATTTTCATTGATCATGAATGTTCATATGGAGTTCATTATGTTGAAATTAATATACACCCCTAGAATTGAATGCAATGGTCTTCTTGAAATTTGAATTGTCAGAGCAACACAAAATATTACATTGGTGAAACCCTCTTCACCTCAAGCTAAGTTGTGTTTCTCATCTGGTGCCATCTTTGTTTATAAACTTTTGATCAATTTCCAGGACATAACTGAATGTCTCTTCAATTGGAAATATCCCTTTAGTTCTTTTACTAGATTGGCGGGACCATTCATTACTTTCACCAATGCAGTATAATGGTCCTTTCTATTGTTCTTCAGACTCTTGATCATTGCCTAGTGTCTTTTCGATGATTATAGTCCACTCTTTACTTCCATCGGGCTGACATGATCCATCATTGAAATAATGAGTTCTTCCAATGATGTGTTATGGTCTCCTTGATGTGTTTCCTTTTACTACCTTTTCATTTGGGAAGGGTTGATGAGACTTCCCCCAAAATCATTTTCATCGATGTGACTTGAAGCTTTCAATCTGATCATATATGTTTCTTTCATCGCTTTGTCCATTCGGCTAAATCGGTAAGACTCTCCCTGAGACTTTCTCCATCGGTATGAATTATGATATTGGTGAGATCCAAGGAATTTGAGTCGATGGTATATGTCTCCTCAACAAGACAGCCCTTTAGTTGCATTGGTAAGAGTGTGTGTAGTTCTCACCGATGGAGTCTCCATCGGTGTGACTTTTGATCTCGGTATGACTTTGAAAATATTCTCTGATTGCTTTGCTCATGTCAATGGACTTACATTGGTGGAACAATAGGCTCTGTCCTACTGATTATGTTGTCTTATTACATTTTGGGCCTTTTGATCATTGTGACCTAGTTGATGTCTCCCTGATATCTCAAATGAAGGATCTGTGATGTTTTGATCAAAAAGACAAGTGTATGATCTCTCAGATAAGGGGAAATTATCCATGATATGAGAAGCAACTCTGCTATATTTTATCTAGGAATGAAATGGTAATGGAGCTGAATGATGAAATGACAAATGCTAATGGAAAATATAGATAAAGCTTTGAGAAAGAACTCAAAATCACATAGATCAATTGCCTTTTGTGTTTTTCTTTTTCATGATTAAGGGAATATTTGTATGAAAAAGGCCATATTTATATGACTGTGGAATGGATCTTGTCACACAAATCTCACTAATTTGTATTGATCATAATATTGATGTGAAATAATTTTATGTGGGGACCAAGAGATAAGTGGATGGAGGCTGGTGAAAATGTGAGAATTTTCTAGTCCTAACAGTGGCTCTGATTGGGGATGTATACCCCTATGGGTATAGCAAGAATCTAGGTCTCTAGGGTAGCAGACCAAGTGCCTTATTCATATGGTTATGGGGATGGAAGTGAATTTATGAATGGTGGAAAGTGGAATAGAAACCTACACTACTGTGCATGGAAGAGAATTATTTTACAAAGTTTCTCAATAATTGTCCAAGCACTGGCAATTCTCAGCCTTCTCCTAGACTACTATACATGGAATATTAAGAAAATAAATGTTTTAGTAATTGTCCTTGCACTGGAAATTCCTGTTCTTCTCCTATCATTTTTTGAAGATAATATGAATCTTTGCCACTCTTACCAATGATGACAAATGGTCCTAGCCACAAAGCCTCAAATTTGTCATTCTTCCCTTTGTCTTGACTTTTGGCATTCCACATGAGGACCATATCACTCACTTCAAATATTTTGTTTTTGGCCTCTTTGTCATGTAGGTATTTCATTTGCAGCTGTCTCTTTTTATTGTGTTGTTGAGCCTGGTTCCTAGCTTCATCAAATTCCAGTAATTCTTCCATCCTTTCCTCCATGGGCTCAAGAATTTCCAGATCTTCTTCCAAGATAAACTTACATACTGGTAGAAAATTATGCAAAGGGATCCTAGCTTGGGTTCCATACACAAGTTCAAAGGGTGATTTTCCAATGGCTTTCTTCACAGTGATCCTATCTTCCCACAAAGCCAGTCTCAACTTGGAATCCCAAGCCCTTTTGTTATTATCCAATATCCTTTTTATAATCTTCAGGATGCTCTTGTTGTGGGATTCATCTTGTCCATTTTCCTATGGATGATATGGTAAATAATATGAAATTACTATACCATAGGACTAGAAAAATTTCTTAAATTCATCTAACCTAAAGCATATTCCATTATTAGTTATGATTATTGTTGGGACCCCAAATCTAGTAATGATATTCTCAAATAGGAAGTTTATCACAACCCTACTTGTTGCTTGTTTAGTAGGTATAACCTCTACCCATTTTTTGAAGCAATCTATGGCTACCAATATCCATCTATGTCCTCAAATAGACTTTTCTATAATCTTTGCTATAAAATCAATTCCCCATTAGTGGAATGGAGCTTCAACTTGCAAAGGTCTCAGAGGCAATGCCCCTTAATACTTTAATTTCCCAGAAAATTTTTGACATGCTTCACACCTTCTAGTATAATCATAAGCATCATTGAAAACTTTAGACTAGTAGTAACCTACCCTTAACACCTTATGTGTAGTGGTTTTTGTAGAAAAATGCCCTCCACATACTCCTTCATGCATTTCTTTTAGTACACGTCCTACTTGGCTTTCATCTAGGTACAAAAAAATAACACCATCTTTATTTTTCTAGTAGAGGTCACCCTTCATGAATACATACTTTGAAGCTTGCAATTTGAGTGTTCTCTTCTTGTTATCATCAAACCCTTCAAATGTTTAAGGTAGTTAACAATATTAGTGTACCATGGTGTATGCTCAATGCTAGTGACTATATTTTCTTCATCATCCATATTGCATATTTGTGCAGCCTCTCTATTTGTTTCAGCCATCAATTTGGCTAGTCCCTATCCTCTCATGATCTTGGTGATCTAAGACTCAATATTGAACTCTTGGATTTTTTTTATCCATCTACACCTACACCCTGTTGTCTCATTTTGTATGAATACATATTTTACTGCAACGTTAGGCACATAAGCTATCACTTTTGCTCCTACTAGATATGGTGTAAATGCATTGACAACTCTCACCAATGCATATGCCTATTTCTCCATAATATCATATTTTAATTCTGCATTTTGGAGGGATTTTTTGAAGAAGGAGATGGGTTGTTCATGCCCTTCTTCATTCTTTTGGAGCATTATTGTTGTCACTGTGTGATAAGATGCAAATGAAAGGATTTGAAAAGGCTTACTATAATCAAGGGACCTCAACACCGGGGCCTCCTTGATTGCTCTTTTGATGGATATGAATGCATCTATGGCCTCAACTATCCAATCAATCTTTGCATCTTTCTTCAACATTTTTGATATTGGTTTTACTATCTTAGCAAAATTTGATATGAACCTTCTTAGAAAAAAGAAAATCCAAAAAAGGATTGGATAGCTTTAATTGTCTTGGGTATAGGTATTTTTTCAATGGCCTCCACCTTCTCTAGATCAATCATTACTCCTTCCTTAGAGACTATATGCCCAAGTAATTTTCCTTTTGTCAGTGCAAAATGACACTTCTTGGGATTCAGAGAAATGCCATATTCCAATGCATTCAGAAATAATTTTTCAAGATGAGCCACATGGTCCTCTGATTTCTTGGAATATGCGGTCAAATCATCCTGATAGACCACCATTATTGCATTAATTAGGTCAGAAAAGGCAACATTCATGGCCCTTTGGAATGTTTCTCCAACATTTGTGAGTCCAAATGGCATCCTAACATAAACATACGTTCCCCATGGTGTAGTGCAAGTTCTTGTAATATTATGATTCTTTAACTTTCACTTGGTTGTAGCCTGAGAATCCATCCATCATGGATAGTAACTCACATCCTTTCACTCTTTATAACATAACCTCCATGTTTGGAAGTGGGTAATTATCCTTAAGATAAGATACATTTAGGCTTCGAAAGTCTACACAAAGCCTTATATCCCCATTTTTATTTCTAAATGGTACTAGATTAGAGACCCAAGATGAATGTCTAATTGGCTTGATAATACGTCCTTCCCTAAGCTTTATGAGCTCTTCATGCATTTTAGGTTCCAAAGTAGGTTTTATAGGTCTTTTTTTCTACCTGAATGGTTTTGCATCTAGTTTTAATGGAATCTCGTGTTGGAACAAATCTTCTCTATATGCTTTAAGATCCTCATAAGACCATGCAAAAACATTCTTATATTTTCTTAATAGTGCAATCAACATTTATCTGATCGTTGGGCCTATCTTCTTTCCAATGTACACTCTTTTTGGTGCTAACTATGTCCCCAGGTTGATCTCTTCAACATCTTCTCTTTTTAAAGGTGTTTTCTTCATTAGGGTTCAGTCATTTCCATCAAACACCCTTTGTAGTGCCACAAGTCCTTTAGGAAGTTTGTTAGTTTTGAGTTGAACAACCTCTTTTCCAAACATAATTTATTTGCCATCTATGTCCTCCACAAATGCATTAAAGTCAATTTCATAGGCTTCATACTGATCGATGCAATGTAGAAACTTAATTAGATCAGTGTTGTCATTGCAGACTTTCCAACTATATACATTATCTAGGATAGCAAGTCCTTTTTTGAATTCAACTTGTGAAACTCCAGCTAGGGTGATATCATCTCTTTTCCAAGCTACATTAGCCAAGAAATCTGCCATTAAGTTCTTTGACCTATCTATCCATTCAATAGAGAAGGCATCAAACAATTTAATAGTGTCCCATACTACATTCTTGTATTGTCTTAACCTTTTGTTTTTTGTATCATATTTTGACCTTACTTGTGAGATGATCAACTCAGAATCTCCAAAGATTGTCAATAGCTTAATTTTGTGTTTGACAGCCATATTCATCCCAATTAGCAGAGCTTCATACTTTATTATGTTATTTGTCCATTCAAATGCCAACAAGAATGAATACTTTAATGTAGTTCCCTTAAGTGGATAAACACCACTCCCGCTCCATTATCTTCTCTGTTGCATGCTCCATCAAAGTACATTCTCCATACACCCTGCTCATTTTTGGAAACATGCTTATCAATTGGATCATTATTTAGTAATTCAGGTTGTGAAGGCTCTACTCTGAAACTTCCTAGATCTACATCACAGAAGCAGTTCAACTGATTTTGAGAAACATAATCTACAATTTGATTCACTCTTGGTTCTCTATACAATTTAACCTCTTCACTGTTTACTAGTATTGTGGCATATGGTAAGTCAAATTGTACATTCCTCCAACTACTATAGTCCATTGTCTTTTAGAAAGCATCCCAAAATGAGGAGGCATGTCAATTACAGTTATGTCAATAGTATATACTACTTGTGGATAAGCAGCCAACTTCACTTCTACATCCTTCATGATTCCCACAATTGGGACAGGTCTACTATCCATGGCATATCATTTACTACCATTAGTGTCCACCCACATTCCAAGTTGTTTCATAACTCCCATTGGCATGATGTTCATAGCAGCCCTTGAGTCAATCATATAATTTATCACCATTTTATTGTTTATGAGTAATGTGGTGAAAAATGGATCCTTTTGTGGAGGATTCATTAATGCATCAGTAAGAAAAAATTCAAGGACTTTTATATCTCCTTGTCTGTTATTGTTTTTATCTTCCAAACTTGTGCTTTTATCGGTTCCATTGGATATTAATTGGATAGCACTATCTCTATATTCTTTTATTTTCATCATTTCTAATAGTGGCACATGCATCTTCACCTGAGACAAAGGTTGTGTGAAATCAAATGAAGAAACATTCTCATTTTTAACTATCTTCTTTAGTTCCAGTAGATCTCCTCTGTTTTCTTCTTTTTCCTTTTTATTAGTTTCATCATACTTATGTTTTTTTTTTTAATTCTTTGTCTTCTTTTTTGGGAACATGTCTTTGCTCATTCTAATCGAGTTCTTTATTTTCTACCTTCTTTGTTTTATCCTGATTTGACTTATTTTCTTTCATAACAATCCCCTTGGAGTGCCTTCATATGCATTTATTGTTCTATTTATTAGCCCATAATTTATTTTTGCTTGTTCCACTATAGCAATGGTCAATTATTTGATCTCTTCTTTCATTGGCCTCCTCCATCTTGGCTTGTTTGACTTAGGTGGTATGTATGGAGGTTGTGATTCATCATTACTTTCACTCTCCTAATCAAAGAAGACTTGTTTCTCTACCATATGAATATTGTACCTTTGGTTTTCAACATCATACTCATAGCCTTCTTCTTCTAAAGAGGAATATTCTTGCTCAACCAGATGGAGGGCATGAGAAGTTAAGTATATTGTATGATCCCCCTCTTCATTGTCAGCTAGTATTTCTTCTTCTTGCATTGACTGGGCTAAAACACAATGATCCAGGGAATGAGGCGGCTTGCAAACTTGACACCAAGGATGGTTGTTAACCATATATGCTCCCTTCTTTTTTAAGGGATCTGAATTCTCCTTATATTTAGGCCTATCAACTATAGGTTTTCCATCCTTCCAATTTGTATTATATGGCATATCATGTAGTCTTGGTCTTTCATTTCTATACGTATTTTCCTGCCTCTGAGGATTGTTGTGGTTTTGAGGAATTCTGAGGTTATCTCTTTTACCAGTCATCCCAACATTTTTTCTATTGTTTTCAATGGTAACTGTTGTTTTTTGTGCCTCTGTTAAACTTCTAGGTAATCTATTTCTGAGTTCATACCCTATTTTTGGATCAAAGGCCTTAAGATAAATGCTCATATTTGTGGGGCCAGTCAATTTGGACCCCTATGGTATCTTATTGTATAATTTGGAGAACCTCCGATTAAAGTCATAGACTGATTCATTTTTGATATTTTTGAATGCTTATCAAATCATGCAAAGAAAAATTAGGAGCACATTAATTCCCATATTGTTCAAGAAATTGATTCTGAAAGTCTGCTATAGAATGAATTGAGACATTGGGTAGACCATTGAACCAATCCCTTGCTTCTTCAGTTAATGACATCATGAATAGTCTCACATTTACATCTTCATCATCCATACCAATATCCTGTATGAAAGCATTGAAATTTTTGATATGCTCCTTAGCTGATATCACATTATTTTCATTGAACTTAGGAACCATATTTCTCCAATTCTTGTCCATTGGGTATGGATATAACTGATATCTTGTTAAATCAAATTTTCTACTTACAGGGTTTTGTGGAGGCATATTTAGGGGTGGTAGATTGGGATATGGCCGGTATCCATGCTAGGGCTGATGATAAACATTGTATTGTGGTTGAGGATGTACATTTTGATGTGGCACATACTATTATAGACATTGAAAATATCTTAATTGATATCATGCACCTAATCTTGATTTACTGACACCAATTCTTCCTTGATCACTCCTTTATTAATCATTTAATTAAATAATCCTTATTTAATTAATTCATCATAATTCATCTTTTAATTAAATAAATTAATTTATTTGATTAAACCATTATCCTCTTTTAATTAAATAAATCACTTTATTTAATTAACCCTAATTTTCCTCTTTGATTAAATAAATCAACCTTATTTAATCCTCATATCCTTCTTTTAATGAAATAATTCATTTTATTTAGTCAAAATCATAAGTCCCCCTTTTTGATTAAATAAATCATCCTTATTTAATCAAACCTAGCATCACCCTTTTTAATTAAATAAATCAAACTTTATTTAATTAAATCTAATTCTCAAATTCCTCCCATTTTGATTTAAATAAATCCAAAAATCTAAGTCAAAATGTCAAATCAGCTCATTTCCATCTATGTTAATTAAACCCTAATTAACTCTAACACTAATCCATCAAATCCCCTAGATTTTTCAACTTGCACAAGTAAATCAATTTAATTGATTTATAAAATCCCTTGTTTTCATTCAAAAAGGCATCTTGTTGGAATATTCTTCAAATTCAAAAATCCTTCCAAAAGGTGTGTGCGTCCAACAAGACATTAAAGGCCTCTTACATGTCCTTTTCCTTGAGCCAAGTGGCATTAACTCCATTTATTTCTCCCTCCAACTTGTCATTTAACTAATTTTAAATATCCACCTAACTACATTTATTTGCACATTCATCAAAATGTGCTCATTCCTCCTCCACTAGCATGTTGACAAGTGGTACCTTGCCATTGGCTCATGTTTAGTCCCACATTCATCCCTTTTACCTCTTTCTCCATAATTCTCTTCTATAAATAGAAGGCTCTCATTTTGGTTTTGGATCCATATCTTAGGCATTTTCATCCACAACTTCTTGCAACATTATTATCTTCAAGTTTTGAGAAGTCTTCATCCATCTTTGTCCATTTTCATATTTTCATAGCTAGGTTATGGAGAAATTTCACCAAGGAGCATCAAATCTTCACCATTGATCATCAAGCTTGCAAGGAATTGGGAAAGGGCCATTTTACATATCAAAATGACATGAATTCCCCAATGGGATTAAGAGTTTGATCATTTAAATAGGATTTAATAGCTTTTTTTATTGCGTTCTTTATATTATTTCTTGTTTTCATGTTTCAAATGAATTTCATGGGGAATGTTATTTCTAACTTACATATTGGACTAATTATGTGTTTGTTCTTTATGTTTGTGAAGTTCTAGGATCACCATTCACATTTTGGCACTAGAAAGAGGACATAAACCTTGAAATTAACACATTTTTTTGGTCATTTTCATCGTTTTTTATGTTTTTTTGTCTTTCCAGGTCAAATAGTGCCGCTAGAGGAAATAGCGACGTATATGTGGTCTCTATTTTTCCACAGAGTGATGCTTGTTTCACTAGAGCGCTGCTCAAATCCTCAAACAACGCTGCTATCATTCCAGCATCGTTGCTTGCACTCAAATAGTGTTGTTGCCTCTATGTTTCAAGTGGCAATGCCTTTGCTTTCTTACTTTTTCACTCAATCTTAAAATGGTCGTATCTTGGTCATATTTTGGTCTTTTTCAGAGAATTTTTTTTTTAATGGGGTAGAATTTCATAAGCTATCCAATGGTGTAGGTGTTTATCAACTTTGATAGAGTTAAAACTTTCAAATTTTCAACTAATGTCAAATCACAATGAAACTTGGTCTAAATTTTAGGATTTTTATGCTTAATCATTTATCTAACCCACATATCTTCTTGTTTCTTGATTTCATCTAACATTTGGAGCTTGGATTGTAAGTTTTAAGGGATCATCAGGCATGGAAGTCAAAGAAAAAGCATTAGCACATGATTGTAACAAGTGTTTTTAAACACTTTGGGAGCAATTATAATCCCATTCTTAAGGCTTTGTTATCTTCAAGTTTTAGGACTCAAATAAATTTATTTTGGGTTTTAAAAATAACAATCAAAGGGTTAAAAATAGCATTAGACACTTACTAGATTTTGTTTGGGACTTAAAAATTGAAAAAATAAATCTCAAACTTCAAAGTTGGTGCTTAAAAAGAACTCATATTCCTGCTTTTGAAGGATTAAAATGAACATGTGTCTTTTATGTTTTATAATCCCTTATCCAAAATAATATCATTTAAAAAGACATGTGCACTTCTCTGGCACTTCACGATGATCTTGAGAATCAAAAAGATTTTTTGTGATATTAAGTTGTATAAGTAATTACCTTCACACTTCAATTTGGGTTCTTAAAATTGAACAAGATCTTGCTAGTGTGAGTGGATTATATCGCGAGGGCTCTCTCTTTGTTTCTCAACAAAGATTGATCGAACTACGGATGTGCTTGCTCACTTTTTTTTATGCTTAGAGGGCCTTTCTGGTGGGAAAAAGTAATCACCCCAGGGAACGACCCAACCAAGAACACACTAAAGCTAAGTGACTTCCGCCCGATATATAGTTGTAATTAGGAGAAAATCAAATATAAAACTTAAATAGCAATATATCAAATCCTAACTAGCACAATAGAGTACAAGCAAGCATGAAAATCAAAATAACAAGAAAATTGAAACCCAAATCCACGCTAACCTCGATTTATCTCCATTGCTCTTCTCAACCTCGCATGAGAATGCAAGATTTTGAAGGTTTGTTGATGGAGGAATTTTGGTTGCTCACTATTGCAGCAGCATAACATTAAGATGTAGATGATAGATGAGAAATAGATAAATGAAAGATGATAGATGAAAGATTGTAGAGACAATTTGACAGAGTGAGGGTACTAGCAAAAGTTGATTAAAAATGGCTTGTGAGAGGTTGTATTTATAGAATTTTGATGTGAACGGAGAAGAAGATTTGATAAGATTTGATTTTTGACAAAAGAGGAAATACAACAAGATGGGATAAGATTCTAATAAAATAGAAAGATTTTTATTTTCTCTTTTAAAGGAAATAAATCCTGAAAAAGATGAAAAGGATAAGTGATGAATTATCTAATTAAATAGATTAATTAGATACACGTGAGTTCTGATTTTAAAAAGAAAGCGAGAAGATATTTTAAGATTTTATTAATTAAATAAATATTTAATTTATTTAATTAATGTTGGATTTATGATTTAGTTAATTAAATAATATAAATTATTTAATTAACATTAGAAGAATTGAGGGATTATTAATGAAATTATCCAAATAAATAAGATTTATTTAACTAATTAGAAGATGACAAGCGTACCTAGGGAAAAACATGCTACAAGATGTCTAAATGACCTAATGTTGTGATAAGGTATTGTAAGAGGACATTTTTGGGTGTCTACATTTTGCCCGTCTTTGAGATGATGTTTGGGATGATGAGATTTGTGTCGAGTAACATCATTTCAAAGAAGCTAAGTTGTGGATAGAGGAAAATGGATGATGATAGAAAGATAGGATGATGCCCCCTCGAGAGGATAGGCGGGTTGGAAGGACATGGGTATATTTTTGAAATGGATGAAATGATAAAAGATGGATAGTATGTTATGCTGCAAGAAAGTGAGCAATCATGGTGTTTGATATAGCACTAGACATTATGCACCAAGATATAAGGACCAAGGTGATGATATGTCTCATGCCCCAGCGTAATATAACCTTGTCTAAACATATGAGGGAGTAAACTTAGAGCATTAAAGTCCTAATGCACAAAAGGTATGATAAGACCTTAGATGCAAAGGATAGTGCAAAAAGCCATTCCAACATAGACAAGATATGAATATTAGGTAGAATGATACAAATTTGATACAAATGCAGGATAAAATGATAACACACACAAGCAAGCAAGCAAGCATGCACAAATGATTCAAAAACAAATAAGGTATTGCCCCTGTCAAGCTGTAAACCGTCGATTAATTGATTGACTGATGATAATGATAGTGTTGTCATTGTGGGAAACGATATATTCCTGAATCAACACAAGGATGATTGATTGATTGATTGATTGATTGAATGATTGGTTGATTGGTTTACGACAAGATTATGATCAAGACCATTGATTCAATCAGGTAATTTGACAAGATTGATCGACTTGATTGGTATGGATTGATGATGACTTGCATTTGAATTTGATGAAGATGATTAATTGGTTGAATGGTTGGATGATTGGATTGATTAGATGAAATCAGAAGAAGTGATTAGATGGATTGATTTTATTGCTTGGATTTCCGTTGGCTATTTGATTTTTTTGCTTTTTTTAGGACCTTTTTCCTTCTTTTTTTTTTGTATTTTTGGGGATATTTTGATTTTTTTATAAATTTTTTAGGACATTTTAATGGAAGAATGCAAGGACAAGGCTAATGAATAGGGTGATCAAGATCAACTAGATAAGATATGGAGACAAATGCCTATGTGTTTTCACCCTACTCCTCATCAAGACTAAGGAAGGGAAGAAAGGATGTATTTAGATAGAATGATGGAATATGGATAAGGTGAAGGATATGTTACGAAAGATATGGATAAGGTGTACAAGATAAGATGTATGATGTTCAAGAAGATACTTAACCTTGTCAAGAGAAAAGGTGGAGAGGTAAAGGATTAACGTAAAGAAGATAATGGATATGAATGACAGGATGGACGAAACTTGCCCCCAAGTGTAAAGTGGAAGAGGAATATGGAAGATAGGATGTGGATAGGGATACATAGGAAGGACTCAAGCATCAAGTTTCATGGCTAATATCCCTTGAATATGTTCCCTAATAAACCATGGAAATAGACTCATAAATTTTGGCATGATGGGAAAAGCTAAGGACTTAAGCAAAGGTTTGGAATAAAGGAGGATAATGGGGGATGGATGTTGGATCATGGATAGGAGGTTGGAAGGCTTGTTGATGGATAGATGGAAAGGATGGCAGGATTAGCATTGGCACACACCTTGAAGGGTGGTGGAGTGATTGAAGAGAAGTGGATTTTGAATTTAGAGATTTAGATGGAGGTGTGGATGGGGATTTTGGGATATAAGGACCCAAAATGTATGGTGGTGATAAAGGACATTTAGAATTGGATGGAGTTTTTGGATAAGCAAGTTTGGGTGCCAATTTTGATTTTATTACTTCTATGAGACTTTTAGGAATCCACATAGCTTTTGAATTTGATTTTTGATTCATGGGCCTTTGTGGCCTTTGAGATTTTTATTTTTGTTTTATGGGATTTTGTGGCCTTTGATTTTTTTCTTTTTACTTTGTGGACCTTTGTGGCCTTTGAAATTTTTCTTTTTGATTTGTGGGCCTTTGTGGCCTTTGAATTTTTCTTTTGAATTTGGATCAGATTATCTTATATTTTTGCATGTCTCTTCAAGGAGACATGTTGATCCTTTGATGTATGTGGATTTTGATATGGAAGCTTTTAACATTTGGCACCAAAATTGTTTCCAAGAGCAATGGGATGGGTGGATAAAGATGAATGATATGAAGGTATTATGGATGGGTTGGTGTAGGTATGTTGGAAAAGGTTCAAGGGTGTGTACCTTTGTTGATCTTGACTAGGGATATGAGGGATGTAGGGCCCTAATATGGATGGAAGGGTTGATGAACTAGGGTTTGGACGATAAGAACCAAGGATAGATGGAAGGTTTGATGGAATAGGATAAGGACCTAGGATAGATGGAAGGTTTGATGGATATGTATTGTTTATGAAACAAGATGCGAGTCCATTTTGGGGAGGATATGATATGGATGAAAGGATAGGTGTTGGAAGTAAACCAGAGTGAATAAAGGTAGAGGAACCCATTTTATAGGTGTGTGGTTCATGGATAGCTTGAATAGGGGTGATATACTCTTGTGGAGGATTGTGATCATGACATGAAGATAAAGGGGTGCTTTGAACTTGACTTAAGGTAGGATCATGGGATGGGATGGATGGTATCATTTGATCTTGTTTATAAGATGGAAGGGGATCATGACATGGAGATGGAGGGATGATTTGATCTTGACTTAGAGGAAGGGGATCATTGCATGGAATAGAAGTTATACTTTGATCTTGATTTAGAGAGGGATCATGAGATGGAAGGGTGTCATGTGATGGAGTGGGTGTGACATCTTGATCTTGATTGGGAGGGGTATCATTAGATGGGGTAATGAATGGGAAAATTTGTTCCCATGATGGACTAGGGTCATTCCATGGAGGTGGTATAATAGGATCATGATATGAGGTGGATATGCTTGGATCATCAAATGGGTTGGTATGGATTCATTGGATGAGGTGGAAGGGGATGACTCTTGAGTAGGCTCGACATGTTCTAGATGGTTAACAACATGGAGACATGATGGAGGTTGGCTTGGGATCAATGGGGGAGATTCTTGAATAGGATCAAGGGGGAGACTACATGATGGGGTTGTAAGAATGGGAATGGTGTTTGAAGACTCTTTGGTAGGTGGATGGGTGGATTCAGATAATGCCATAGGTTTAGTTTATGTTTGAAGTTAGGGTGAGGATTTGATGGAGAATTGAAAGGCTCTTGATTTTGTTGCCAAGGTGGACTTGGGATCCTATGTTCTTGTTGTGATATGGGTGGATATGTTGATGTAGCATTGACATGATAGGTAGATGGGTTAGGTTGGCATGATGATGAAGGCGACTCATAGGATTGATATTGAATGTGTTGAGGTTGAAATGGTGCTTGGTCTTGATGTTGTGCTTGTTGGATTTGACAGGTGGCCATGAGGTATTGCGATTGTGCTATGAGTTGTTGCATTTGAAGTGATTGGTTTGTTTGAAGTTGAGATTGTTGGATGAGGTCTTGGAGTTTGTGTATAATTCATTGGTCTAAGGGTTGTGGTGCTTGATAAAGTGATTGGAGGAGGTCTTGGAATTGGGGTACTAGGTCTTCTAATGTTGGCATGGTGTGAAATGTTGTTGATTAGATTAAGGAGATGGTGATGATTACGATATGATGTGGAATGACAAGATTGGATGATTTGGATGATGTGGCAAGTGTTTAATGGAAGTTTGACTTGAGCAATATCAAACACAAGATCTCACATGTAAATGCATGAACACACACACAAACCACAATGATAAATTTGTCTTTCAAGATTAAATGTTATGATTAAGCAAACACTTGGATACACAACAACAAGCCTAATGGTAGTCAAGTGGGTATGGCCAATTAGGTTTTGAACTAGGATAGAAAAGGTTGAATAGGGATGATTTGAAATCAAAATCCTGCCACACAGCTGGGAGAAAGGGGTAACCCACCCTTCACCTTCACTTCCCAAAGGTATAAAGTTCTTTGGGGCTTAGCCAAGAGTGACAAGATTTTAAATCTCAAACAAGTGTGTCTTTCGATTCACACTTCAACTAGGTTGTCCCTAAGGGTGATGAAATCCCCTAGCAGGCCTCCTATGAAGGGTTTGACAAAAGAAAACCAAGTGAGGTATTTTTTATCACACATGCACTTGATTCACACTCGCAGTTGTTAATTTCCCTTAGAAATGAAATGTATATAAAATAGTTCAAACACTTGTTCTTTTTAAACCAAAGCCAAAATGTGTGATGGAAGACACTTGTTCATTTTATCCCAATTTCAATGATGTGATCAAATAAGATTAATTTTATGCCCCAAATTGAAATGTGTGATCAAACAAGCTGTTCTTAAGCCCAAATCGAAGTGTGTTGACAAGCAATGATTAGAGATGAAAGATGGAATGTGTGCACCTGATTTTTTTCGTCCTTAAATCAACTATTAGATGCTAGTTCCAATGTTGTTCCAGCTCCTTATATTCACCTAGAAAATCATAAAATGATATTATAATGCAGCCATAAAAAAAAAACTCATCAGATAAGGAAAATTGTAATTTCAGATATTTTAACATAGCCGAATTAGATTCGATTATTTAAAGAAATTAGTGATCTGAAAAATTAAAAAAAATACAAGGGACCCCTGCTAATGTTTTGAGAGATTTCCAAAAATGTAAAGAAGTTAGAAAAAATCCCTGTTTTGCACCCAAAAATGCGGATTTATGAAAACCCTACAAAAAAAAAGATCATATTTTTTCGCATTGTATTTTACTTCTAAATTAAATATGTAAAACACATACTCCCATTAAATATTCAATATATTTCCACAAATGTAAACAGTTTTGAAAAATTCGTTAATTTACGCCCATAAATTCAATTATATGAAAAAACATAAAATCACTATAAATCCTACAAAAATGGTGATAAACCCACAATTTTTCTAATTTAGCCTTCTGATATGATGTACAAGATTCTATGAAAATATTGTAGAAAAATTTCTAGCTGTGTAGAAGATATGTAGAAATTTGTAAAATCTGGGGTTTTATCCAAAAATATGGCAGATCTGCAACAAAAAGTCAATAAAACCAGCAAAAAGCAAGCTAGATCAAAGGAGTCAAGTTCACCAATGTAATAAGGAGAAAATCAAATATAAAACTAAAATAACAATATATCAAATCCTAACTAGCACAATAGAGTACGAGCAAGCATGAAAATCAAAATAACAAGCAAATGCAAACCCAAATCCACGCTAAACTTGATTTATCTCCATTTCTCTTCTCAACCTCACATGAGAATGCAAGATTTTGAAGCTTTGTTGATGGAGGAATGTTGGTTTCTCACTATTGCAGCAACATAACATTAATATGTAGATGATAGATGAGAAATAGATAGATGAAAGATTGTAGAGACAATTTAGCAGAGTGAGGGTACTGGCAGACGTCGATTCAAAATGGTTTGTGAGAGGTCATATTTATAGAATTTTGATGTGCACGGAGAAGAAGATTTGATTTTTGACAAAAGAGGAAATACAATGAGATGGGCTAAGATTCTAATAAAATAGAAAGATTTTTATTTTCTCTTTTAAAGGAAATAAATCCTAAAAAAGATGAAAAGGATAAGTGATGAATTATCTAATTAAATAAATTAATTAGATACACATGAGTTCTGATTTTAGAAAGAAAGCGATAAGATATTTTAAGATTTTATTAATTAAATAAATATTTAATTTATTTAATTAATGTTGGATTTATTATTTATTTAATTAAATAATATAAATTATTTAATTAACAATAGAATAAAGAAGAGATTATGAATAGAAGTGATTTGATTAATTAAATAATACAAATTGTTTAATTAACATTAGAAGAATGGAGGGATTATTAATGAAATTAGCCAAATAAATAAGATTTATTTAACTAATTAGAAGATGACAAGGGTACCTAGGGAAAAACATGCTACAAGATGTCTAAATGACCTAATGTTGTGATAAGGTATTGTAAGAGGACATTTTTGGGTGTCTACAATAGTGTGGGTACTTAGGAAATTTCAAGTATCACGAGGATTGTTCCGACAAGAAGGGAAACAATGGTCTCTTGTCATATGGATGATCCCCCATGAACGGAATGCCTATACTAGAACCTTTTTTTATAGTAAGCCAAATCTCTATCTATTTTTTAGTGCAAGAACGGTTGTTCTAAAGCCATCCCATGTACTTTTGGTTCAAAGTAGAGATGAAAAGTTTTTCATGGGAGATTCAAGAGAACTAAAGGTTGGCTGGCCTGAGAAGTGTGTGTCATGGAGGGGAGCTAGTGTGGTCAAGCTTTTAATCATCTGCTTTGAATAAGAATAACTGGATTTATCCAAGTGGGAATTCATAAAAAAAAATTGTTTCTATCCTAGGGTTGTGTATCATTTTGGAATCAAAACACTTTTCTTGGATCTAAGACATTGGAAAACAAACATTCAACATAATCATCAAAATTTCAAACCCTTTATTAGGAGCAAATACCTTTGAAAAATCCAAGTGCTATTGCTTGTCCCTAGGGATTTCATCCTTAGAGGCTTTTAAGTATTTGGATTTATATATCAATTATCCCTCCAAAGTCAACATAGGAAACTATGCTCTTGAGACCTTTATTTTCACATAATGGACCTTGTGGGATGAAAAGGAGTTAAGACATAGATATTCAATTTGAAACATAAGCAAGATATTGTATGTGGTAAAATCAATTCATTAATCAAGATGAAATCAATTGAACTCCACACATGTGCTTGTCATTTTTTGGTCATATGGTTTTCCATGCAAACATTGGTCTTTTGGTTTGAAATACTCTTAGGGAAAAGCATGTTCTTCACTACCTTAGTCGTATAAACAAAGTCCTCTTAGGTTCATCTAGGATAAAATTAAACATTTCATCCATCTCAAACATCAATTAAATCCCATTTCACAAACAACTTTTGAACCATTAGAAAAATCATTCATACTAGAATTTTGGTAAAATTCTTCAAATCAACATCAAAATCACCTTGTTTGGCTAAGAGTGTGGATGAATCCTTCCTCATACACCTAGTTAAATTATCATCCTTGTGGAAAAGTTTATTCCAAGATAACATCCAACATCTTGGGGTTTGTAAGTCCATCAACCAAATCAAATCAAACCAAAACCAAATCAAAATCCAAAAATCCCAAAGTCTAACATTGATCCAAAGTTCTCAAAAGTTCCAACACCCATATCACTCACCCTTTCACCTTTCATCTCATCATTGGTCCTAAATGCCTTAGAGATTCACTTTTACAACAAGGTCAAAACACAATAAAAACATGGAGTATAAAATTGATTCATACATCATGAGTGATATAAATCAACCAAACTTTCAAAGGCTTACAATTTCAATTGATTATCAAAACTCACCTTTATACAATCCATACATGGGATCATTATCTCCTACAAACCTCAATGGTACAAAAAATTTGAGTATGCCCAATATAAATTTTGGACCACCTTTCCCTATGATATATTTAAATTAATGTCAAAACCTACAAATCTATCAACCAAACAATCAATGCATGAGTCTTCCTCCAAAAAACTTTATCCCACCAAATCCATACATTCCAAATGTGAATATACCAAGTACAAGTTTACCAAACATGAACATTTCAAATCCACACTTGGTAAAATTTGGGATAGATATGTTTGTAAATCAAACCAATGTTTTTCAAAATCCAAGCAATATATTAACAACTCCATGTATTGATCCAAGTCAAGGTAACACCATGCAAAATCAAAGTTACCTAAATCCAATCAGTGTGTTTCCCAATCACAACAATGTTCAATGTCAACCTATAATGCCAAATCTAAACATCATCCCAAATCAGAACATTGTCCAAAATTAATTTGTCTATGATCCCATGCAAAGACCACAAGTATACATTCCAAATCTTCTTGAACAAAAACCATATCAACTATATCAAGGGTGTCAAGATCAAAATAAAGATCAAATTTTATGAGATCAGATTGCTACACTTACCAAAATAGTTGACTCATTGCGCCAAGAGACACCTCCACCACAAAATCAATACACTCTTCTATTGGTTGAACCATGTCATCAGAGCATTGGGTTGTGTCCCCGACCACATCAA
Organism: Sequoiadendron giganteum; assembly: GCA_007115665.2. Taxonomy (NCBI): domain Eukaryota; kingdom Viridiplantae; phylum Streptophyta; class Pinopsida; order Cupressales; family Cupressaceae; genus Sequoiadendron; species Sequoiadendron giganteum. The sequence continues at coordinate 569,001,290 of CM021106.1, read as the reverse complement.
GAACAATATCTCCAATGTCAAGAGGTTGGATATCAAGATCAACAACATGAAAAACAAACCTAATCACCACATCTCCAAGATCAATCACAACAAGGATCATCTCAACAAGCACAAATATCACAAGATCACAAATGTGAATACACTCCTTTTGGAGTGATAATCGAAATAGTGCTAAGAAAGCTACTTAATGCAAAACTCATCACTCTTCCAAAAGTAAGTTCTTTCAACTTTGTCCTAAACTTCTTTTGGAATAGGGGTGGATCTTATTGTGAGTATCATAGAGAAAATCTTCATAAAACATAAAATTGTATTCAATTCAAAAATCTCATCCAAGACCTTATTGATCAAAAACTAATAATTGTTGAGGAGAATGATCAAAATTCAAGCACTATTGATAACATTGACAATCTTTCCACCTTGATTATTAAAAACAATGATAAAAATATATCCATCAATGAGCACCTTGAAGATGTTTCTACCTCATCCAATAATCAAATCAACATACATCAAGAGTCACTTTTCAATCATGATCAAAATCCAAGAACAATACCGAACAATGATACAATTCAAAAAATGGTAACATCATTTGATCCTATGGTTGAAAACATTGACAATCTCTCCACCACAATTGTTGAAAACAATGATCAAGATCTATCCATCAATGAGCACCTTGAAGATGTTTCCACCTTATCCATAGATCAGATCAACATACATCAAGAGTCACTTTTTAGTCATGATCAAAACCCCTCAAACAATGATCTATTTCAAGGAGTGTTAGAATTATTTGATCCTATTGACATAATCCACGATCTATCGACCAGTGATCATGTTGAAAATGTCTCTACATCACCTAATGAGTTAGAGGAAATATCTATAGAATTTATTCCAAGCATGGTCAACATCTTTCATCTAAGTCTATAAATGGTCCTTTCCAAGACATATTGACATCCTTCAACCTCATGGTTGCAGATATTAAAGGAATCCTCAACTCAACACTTGATCCAAATCCACTCAAAGATCAACAGGATAGTGAGCCACTTCCCATGCCTAATGACGATGTCTAAGAACCCTTTGCAAGCAATCCATCCTGTCAAATTGAACCATGTCAAGAACTTAATCCAAAGTATGTCAAAAGGAATTCCAACATTAACCAAGATCAAGAATTTGTATCTCCACAATACTACAATGATCTAATGGGAACTCTCCTATCTAAACAAGATGTAAATGATGATCATATCCATATATCACATATTCCTCCATCTACCCATGAGATGCTTACTCTTAATAGACATGTAGATGATCTTCATTAAAAAAAAGAGTATCATACTCTTGATATCATTACCAAGGAACAGGAGTCTCCTACTCTTAACATTTGTACACATGATCAATATATAGAAACATATAGAGACATATTAGAAATGGGTCATGAAGAAGGCTTCTACAAAATTTGTGAATTAGAAACATCTTATAAAGGAATATCAAAAATGAACCATGAGGAACAATTTTATGAGGATAGTGAATCATCAATACCTCTTGAAGAAGCATTAAAATCTGATATTTCACAATATCATGCGAAAGATATCAATCATGAAGTTATCCCACAGATGGAGGATCCTATCACTTATAAACTTGGATCACTTACCTTTTTTAGGGAGAGCTATCTTATCAATGAAGAATCTACCACCTTTGAAGATCCACCACAGAGCAGAGAAGGATTAGCACATTGTCTCCAAGGTAAATCATATCCTATTACAAATAAAATGTTTCAACAGATGGATTATTAAGGTAGAGGATTAGGCCTAGATGAATAGAGTATCCTAGAACCAGTAAAAATTATTGGCAATCCTAAGCATCAAGGTCTTGGTTATTCGACAATTTAGGGATCTAAACATATTAGTGATACCTCTATAATATTGGGGGAAATTTTATCTAATGTAAGCATCAACATAGGGAGCACAAAGAATCATTATGATGAAACCAGTGCCAATACTACAACCTGCCACATCATGAATCCTCATCCACCCATCACCCCATTTACGAAGTGGGACCAACCTTAAAAGAAATATTTGAACCAAAGTACGAAGAACATCATCAAATAAAAATAAGTAGTGAAGCATGAAGGACAAATCAAATACACATGGATACTGAAGAATACAAAGAAAGATTATCCCTATCAAACTCAATTAGTAAAGAAACTATGGGGAAAATTTGAAAAAGGGAAAATTATCCATCAAAGATGTTCACAAAGGAAAAAGTAGGCTTCTCAAGCAATGTACAAAGTATATCAAGCTATTGGTCTTAATTTCACACACACTTCTTTATCCACCCATCATTGCTCATCTTCTCAAGTTTGAAGAGTCAAAGGTTCCAAACTATCAGCCAATCCATCTTTTATTCCTAAACACACTCCATCCATGCTTCCATGCATGATATACAATTCTCACATTGACCATGTATTGGTAGTAACCCTTCATCATAAGGATTCATAAGGCATTCTATTGCGATGTACGCACAAAGACAAAGTTTACCTTGGTATCAGCAAACCAAAACATAATTCTCAAAAGTTTCATTCAAGTGCACATATTTTAGTGAAGCAACTTCTTCGAGTAGGATATCGATGGCACATTATGATAGAAGCATCAACGTCAGTAGTACCAGGTGGTTCAACATGACCTTAAAATATTTCAATAAATTTTTTTTAAAAAAATCAAAAAATATGAAAATCCTAAAAAAATAGAAAAAGGATTGAAAATAGTAAAGATAAAAATCATCCTCTAGTGAAAACCACTATGGTGGCACTTGTTAGAGTAATCGGTTATTTACTTTATTAATTAAACATTATTTGTTTAATTACTTAAAGTTTCCTTTTACCTCTTTTCACTTAAGCTAACATGAGGTGCATAATAATTAATTAAATTATTAATTATTATTGTGCAAGCCTAGGGTTTTCCTTTTTAGGGTTTTCATCTATATATGGTTGAAAACTATCTTTTGTATCATTATTCATTTTACATTTTCAGGTGAATACATCGCTCCACATTCTTGAGCATTTCATTTGTTGCTTCTCTTTGCTTCTCCTTGTAACAAGTTATTTGCTTGCAGAGATCTTTGGGCTCCTATGAAGTTGTATTTTCTCAACTCCTACATGGTATCAGAGCTTTAGATCTGTAGCTGCTTGTTCTTGTTTTGAAGATTTTTGGAGTTACAAGGGTTTGTTGCAAGCCGTTTTTATTGGAGTCGTCATCATTTTTGCTTCAAAAATTTAGTTTTCACTCATTTGCAAGAAAAACGATTTCTGGGTTTTGTAGCCAGCGTCGAAATATGAACTGGGTATCTTTTAGATTTTGCATATCATGCACAGATCTAGAGAAAATCACCGTTGAAAAAATGGCATGCGTCATTTTTCCCCTAGCTAAAAGTAAAAAAAAATCATTTTCTCATATTCTGCTTGTTGGATCAAGAAATGATTTCTGGGTTTTGTTTCCAGCATCAAATTATTTTTGGGTTTTTATATTTGTCTATAAAGAGTGAGTAGATTTTCCAAAAATCAAGTTAGAAATAAACATTTTTTGCTAGAAAATTTGTTTCCTACAAGCTAAATTCAATTTTTGAAAAATTCATAACATTTGGCCACGGTGTCCGTTTTGCACAAACGAATAGGCATTGGAAAGGTGTTACAGTGCTCTTTCTAAATCTACAGTCTATTTTATCAGAATATTTACCAGGTATTTTTTATTCAGCTTTGTGTGTTTTTACACTTTACTCAATTACTTGGTCATTCTGACTCCTTCATGGGTTTTGTTTGCGTGGAATGGGTTATATTAATTTGATCTAAATGCTGTAAAGTTAGATTTTTGAGTTTTTTTTCATTTGAAGAGTTATCATGGGTTTTTCTACTCACCCTTCAATTGTAATTCTAGAACGGGGTAATTATGAGTCATGGGCAAAGGGTATACTTACACATTATAGGTGGCTTAATATTTTGTCTTATTTGTATGATCTCATACCTGCACCAACAACTTTAGAGGGAAAATTAGTATGGGATATCATTAGAAATCACATAATAGGACTTATATTGTCTAGTGTTGATCATGACACTCTGTTGGCTATATCGGACATTGATTGTCCTCACCCACTTTGGACACGTCTTTGAGAGATCTATGAAGACCTAATTCTATCTCCATTCCTAGAGGATCCTGCTTCATATTAACTCTTACCCATTGCTTGGAGAGAGAATACACCCTTTGATCATGATACTTTAGAGGAGCTTGCGTATTTAAACACCCTTAAGTGTTCCGATGGATCAGAAGTTTTTCTCATAGTTTCTACTCTTCAGACTGAGACTTCATCAGCATCTCTTATTGTTCTTAATTCAGTGCAACAGAGAATCATACATCTTCCAAACATAGCTACTTTGGACTCTTATGTTGTAGACATATCTTTCTTGTTTGCGGAGTCCTATATTGCAGATTTGGAGGATTATTTTGAGGACATTCATCTCCTCTACCTTGACAGTCAAGTTATCACTATTCGCCCACTATTATCCATGTATTCAGAGGTTGCATTTCAGTATTCTCCACATCAGTTTGGATTTGGCATTATTTGTTTCCATTCAGATAGTGAGACTCTTCAGCATCCTATCATGGCACAGATTTTGAGACAGATTGGTTCATCATTCTTCACAGGGTTTCTTCGACATCATCCTTTGGATCCATTTCTTCCCAAGGGGAGGAATATCACTTTTCGCTTCAGGATCTCCTTTTGGATTCTACATTAGACATCTACCATTGTGACGGGAGTTTCTTCATTGTGGGGGGGCCTTTTTCTCTCTTTCTATCTCTCCTATGGAGACCATTATACATGTACTTATATGATAGAAGTTGTCTATGGGGGTATCATGTTATCCACCTACTATCCTTATTTCATTAGTGCATTGCATTCCTTCCTTGCATTCTATTTTGGGGAGGAGTTTTGTTCCCACTGGGTTTTCTCCGTTACCTCATTTCATTTAGTTTGCATTGATTTTGTACATGGGTACCTGATCTAGCCTTGTTGTTGGGACCCATTGCTTTTGCTTTCAGTAGCTTCTTTTAAGTTTTAGCTTCTCCCTAAGTCTAGCTTAAGGGGGGTGTTAGAGTAACTAGTTATTTACTTTATTAATTAAACATTATTTGTTTAATTACTTAAAGTTTCCAAGCATCCACCCATGGTATTCAATCCATTGCTAGATAGTGGGGGTAGACATTTTGATCTTGCTTTGGAAATAAAAATTTGATCTTATCTTCCAACTTATGCGATGATCCAAACATTGGCAAACATAAAATCAAATTAGTCAAAGCATTTGGGAGAAAAAAATAAAAATCACTGGCCCATGGCTTATTTTTCCAAGATGATGTTCCTTATCAACCTTTATCTTTCATCAAACATTATTCCAAACAATCAATATCAGTCGTATCTAACTTGCACATTAGCATCACATCAAATCATCAAAATAGTTTTGTTCCAAATCAAGTTTCAAAATCTTGATCAATCAAATCCCACCAATCCATCATCATCTCAGGATATCCTTCCCAATCCTCATGTTTCTTAACACAATCCTTACATTATTGTGTATCCTCAACAATGTTATCATCATCAATCCATCAATCTGATCAATCAATGCTATCTATATTTTCAACAAAATCCCAAAATAGAGCACTTATATCATCACATATCCATATCCAAATCGTCAAAATCATGCGAAAATACCCAAAAACATCTGAATCTTATCAAAGAATCCAAAAAAAGGTCTAAAAATCCAAAAAAGTAAAAAAATGGAGTCATTCTGTTGAACTACATCATCTCTAGGCTTGAACATAGGCAAGGTTGATCTTTGATTGACCCTTAAGACACCCTAAGTCAGTCCTTTAGGATTCCATCATAATAAGCTAGCAATTCATCATTTGTTCATATTTCATCAATAATCGAGTCTTTGTCAGTCGAACTAGATGGTCTCTATGTGTATAACATAGGAAAGGCTAATCTTTGATCAGCCCCCAAGACCCCTAGGATAGGTCTTTAGATTAGTCTCTTCGTCAAAATCTTAGAAAATACCAAAAACATTGGAAAATCTAAAAATCAAAATATTTATAAAACATCTTGAAAAAACCCAAAAACAACCTCAAAACATTCCAAAAACCATCAAAAACATCCAAATATTTGAAAAAATCCATCCATTTCATCTCGCTTTCATCGAAAATAAATATTTTCTCATAATAAATCAATCATCACTTTCACCCTTTGGTAAAACAGTCGGAAACAAGTCTAGTAGGTTCAAAAGTGAGAACCCAATCGTCAAAGTCTCAAGTCTAGGTCAATAAGTAAGCAAGTTGGTCAACTCTTGGTATTAATAGTCTGTCATCCAATCAAATCCAAAAATCATCTGATAACATCATGTCCTACGATGCATCCTTCCTATAATGGACATCAACATTAGACATCACCATAGTTTAGTCTTGGTTAGTGGTATGAAGAAAATTAGCGTGTTTATTTACTTGATCTTGGTATTTTGATTTATCTTATTGCGCTCATTCCAATGACCTCTCGATGGATTCCGAACAAAATGATTTAGAAAGAAAGAAATGGGGCAACGATAATTATCTTTTTATGTACTGTTCTTATTGGATATTCTTGTAATATAACCTAGTTATGTGTACTTTGTTTAGGTGTATGGAGGATGTTTTAGGTTTCTTGTTTACCACATAGGAAGGCTTTCTTCTCTATGTTTTGGTCTGAGATGTTTGGAATATCTGAATTTTATTTTAGATAAGGTTTTATATGCCAGGTGTGAACAGGAGTACTCCTATCTGATTCTTGAGTCAAATTCCATCACACTAGGTACAACGTTATTCTAGTTCTTTATACCCTGATGCATCGTACCTATGTGTATTATCAAACATAAGGTAAATGGCCCTTTTAAAATCCCAATTCCTGATAAGAAAACTACCATCATCATCATTAATAATGTAGGCTTGTTGGATCCTCTTTTCATTATCCTATTTATTCTATCTTCTCTCCATGCTAACATGGTATCATGACAGTCGACCAAAACATCACCAATGCATCCATCCTGAACCTCTTTGTTGTGAAATTGACCCTCAAATCAAACTTTTCACCTGATCTCTCAAGGGGGAAGTGTCCTAGTGTACTTTCCACTGGGGCATCTAAAAAAAAGTTAGAATTTTTTTTATTTTTTATTCTGGCAAGGTTATTCTTTGAACCAATGCAGCAGACCCATTGCTTCAAAGAGATTGTGTACTAGTGTACTTTCTAGTAGGGCATCCGAAAAAAATCAATTTTTTAAAATTTTTTGATTCCAGCAAGGTTATAATTTGAACCAACGCGACAAGAACATTGCTTCAAAGAGGGGAAATTTAGACACCAAAAATATCTCGATTTACTAACACCAATTCTTCCTTGATCACTCCTTTACTAACCAGTTAATTAAATAACTCTTATTTAATTAATTCATCAGAATTCCTCTTTTAATTAAATAAATTACCTTATTTGATTAAATCATTGTCCTCTTTTAATTAAATAAATCACTTTATTTAATTAACCCTAATTTTCCTCTTTGATTAAATAAATCAACCTTATTTAATCGTAATATCCTTCTTTTAATTAAATAATTCATTTTATTTAGTTAAATCATAAGTCCCCCTTTTTGATTAAATAAATCATCCTTATTTAATCAAACCTAACATCACCCCTCTTAATTAAATAAATTAAACTTTATTTAATTAAATCTAATCTCTCAAATTCCTCCCATTTTGATTTAAATCAAAAAATCCAAGTCAAACTATCAAATCATCTAATTTCCATCTAAGTTAATTAAATGTTAATTAAGTCTAAGACTAATCTGTCAAATCCTCTAGGTTTTGCAACTTGCACAAGTAAATCAATTTTATTGATTTATAAAATCCCCTATTTTTATTCTAAAATTCATCTTGTTGGAATATTCTTCAAATTAAAAAATCCCTCCGAAAGGGTGTGTACATCCAACAAGGAATTAAAGGCCTCTTACATGTCCTTTGCCTTGAGCCAAGTGGCATTAACTCTATTTCTTTCTCCCTCCAACTTATCATTTCACCAATTTGAAATATCCACCTAACTACATTTATTTGCACATTCATCAAAATGTGCTCATTCATCTTCCAATAGCACTTTTACAAGTGGCACCTTTCCATTGCCTCATGTTTAGTCCCACATTCATCGCTTTTTCCTCTTTCTCCATCATTCTCTTCTATAAATAGAAGGCTCTCATTTGGGTTTTGGATCCACAATCTTAAGCATTTTCATCCACAACTTCATACAACATTATTATCTTCAAGTTTTGAGCAATCTTCATCCGTCTTTGTCCATTTTCATCCATTTTCGTATTTTCATAGTTAGGTTATGGAGAAATTTCACCAACAAGCATCCAATCTTCAACATTGATCATCAAGCTTGCAAGGAATTGGGAAAGGGAAAATTTCCACATCAAAATGACACCAATTCCCCCATGGGATTGAGAGTTTGATCATTTAAATAGGATTTAATAGCTTTTTTATTGTGTTCTTCATATTATTTCTTGTTTTCATGTTTCAAATGAATTTCATGGGGAATGTTGTTTCTAACTTGCATATTGGACTAATTATGTTTTTGTTCTTTATGTTTGTGTAGGTCTAGGATCACCATTCACAACTGCTAACCTGGTGGTGGGTAGTACTGGGAAGCATTGCAATTGTTTCGAGGTTGGGATCTTGGTGGTGGTATGTTATACTCGGCATGCTATCTCAAATTACTACCTGCTTTGTGAGGTACTCTTGTAGTATCAGGAGCACCGGTATTCTGAGATGTTCCTTGAGAGTTACCATTGACACCCTATTTATGTGGAGGAACATATTTTGGTGGTTTCTGTGCTTGGATGTCTAACTGTGCCATTTGCTAATCTATCTCTTGACTTTCTTGTATCATCTATTGTCTCCTTAGAATTCATTGTATTTTCCATTCCAAATGTGCTCCTAATTCTAGATCAGACATACTCTTAATGTCCACAATAGCATGGTCAACACACTCTCCCTTATTTTCCTGTCCTTGTGGTAGTGAAATATCCTATCATATTCCTCTTGCCTTCATTTTATTTCCTCCTCGGCCCGAATATTGAATTCCTCTTCCTATTGAGGACCTAGTTGGAAATTTAGGACATTATCAGTTAGATTGTTTCTCCCAGGAGGTGTTGTAGGATTCCCATTATCAGTATGAAAAGGAGAGTTGAAGGTTGTGAAAGGCTGCTCTGATGTGTTCATATCATCTTCTGGTTGTTTAGTTGTTTCACCCTTACTTGTGTTACCCTTCCCATGGGGAGATCCATTCTTATCTATCCACCTAACATTATTTTTCTTGGGGCTCTCCTAATGTAGAGATTTCCTTCCATTCATTTTGGATGATATAAAATATCTCTGATGTTTGTTGTCTATTCTTTGTTATTTGATGTTTATTTCATCAATCATATAAGTTCTTCAGAGTTGCCACCTACTTTAATAAGTAGGAAAAATGATAGTATTCTTTCCTAGCAGAGTCTTCAAATTTTTTTGGGGTAATGACTCTATGATGGAAGGCTTTTACATTCAAACTTGGCTTTTCCCTAGCAGAGTCGCCAATCTATTGGATCTTAAAAATGCAAGTTACAAATATTAAGAGGATACTAGGATCTATGGTCAGACTTGTAATTTTTTTCAACCAATGAATGGAGATAACTTATGTGGTTGATAACTCCCTACACTTCAAGCTCTACTAGACCTAGGTGGGTAGACCTCTATGATGGTGCAATTTAGAGGAATGTGTGATTTGATTGAATTGATGCATCTATTCATAGTGGAAAGTGATGTGGGATAGATAAAACCTTGCCAACTATTCTTGCTCCTAGTATTGAACTCAAAATGTGAATGTTCGGATAATATATTATGAAATTCTAAAATGAAATTGGTATGACTAGTGCTTATTCCTATTGGGCTAATGGAGTCAAGAGGTGAATGATATGTGACCTACTTATTGACTGCAATTCTAATTTTTTGCTTCTTATAATTGTTTATACCTTGTATAAACATGCAAGGATGTGATTGATAGACTCTACTTATTGATCCAAATAACCGTTTCCTGATTACTACGATTAATCAAAAGAATTTAATCCTTCCTTGAAGGAGCCAGTTAACTTAACCACACAAGAACAAAAAATGTTCCCTGATAAATTGAAAATATCTTTGATATATCAATTTAAATAATAAGGAAATTCCAACCTTGGAGACAACTTGATAATCTTATGAATTACCTAACTCTTCTTACTGATCCAAATGTTACCTACAAGTTCTTGTAATCAATCAAAAGAGTTTTAATTATTTTAATAGGAACCAATCAAATTGATCACACAAAACAACAAATGTGTCTTGATGAAACTGAAATATCAACTTGGATACATAGATTCAAATAGCATAGAAATAATAGTATGGAGACAATTAGATAATTGTTGAATTCACAAAACAATGGACACAATTTTTTTTCCACTAGATTAAAACTCTTTCTCCATTATGTATATCTTCAAATAGTATGCATTATGACAAATTTTTTGAATAGATGAGCAAGATTTTACAATCTATATTCTTACTATGCCTATTCTAAAGTAAAATGTAGTGATGATCCTTTCAATCATCACGAGTTCAACATAAATATCAATATCTTGAAGGGGACATGCCTCTTCATAAAAGTATTTTGAAATTAACAACAATTAACACAAAGATTAGGCTCTAGTAAGCCATAAATGGACATTTTTTGTATGATCCAGATAATCATTCCTTCCATGAGTATCAAAATCTTCTACAACATTCCTGGCATCTATCTCTATGATTACAATCTTCTCCAAGTCTTCACTAGTCTCACCCAATGTTATATCCTTGTTCTTGGCTGCTTCCAAAGCTTTGTGCAATATCAACCTGCACTCCTCTATCCATCCATTTCCGTTCTTCAGTTCTCCATCTTTTTTGAACAATGCAAGAACTCCCTTATTTGCAACATCAATGAGTTCCTATGTATCTTCTTGAAGCTCATCATAGTATTCCTTATGTCTCCTCTAAATATCCTCAATAGTTGTGATAGTTCCACTGTCAGAAGGATCATTCCTTTGTGCTTCTTGGATATTTTCCTGAATCCGATCACTCACCCTTTTATGCTCTTGAACTACATCATGACTATGGGAATGAGTTCCCCATAACTTGTTCATCCAGATCATCAAGTTAGTGTAACTTTTCTGTAATACCGCATAGAGTGCATCATATTTTTCCTTAGCCACTTGTGCTTCCTCTTGTCTACCTTTTGACTGAGAGATCTCCCCCTGTGTCAACAACTTGGTGTCCTTCAAAAATTTATTTTCTCTTAGTACTCTTTCATTACTGGTTTTGTACATATTCCTCTCTTTTGTCAGCATTTGAAATTGTGTTTTATTCAACTTGGCCACATTGATGCCAATGTCAACCAAAGCTATAGGATCAGCTTCTCCCACTTTCAATGTCATCACATGTCCAAATTCCTTTTCTATGTCAATGACTACAAACTTCTTGTGTGGAGGATATAGAGCCCAAATCATGAGAGAATTCTCATCAGGATTGAATTTCAATCTTGTATATACTTTTGTGACTCGTTCAGGGTTGAGTTTGTGAGTATCACTATTATTGTGCAAAAAATTGTCAAAAACAAGAGCCTGGTTTAAATTCAAACTAGGAAAGATCATTACACCAAATTCTTCCAACAATTTCTTCCCTTTTCTGGGGTCATATCCTTCATCTCATTCTCCACATCTAGTTTCAAAGTATTCAACAATTGGGTCTCATTGCTAGGTGTGATACTAGTGATAGAGTCTCTTATTGCCTTCCCCTTTTATTTGTATAGGAATGATCTGAATTCAGGTGACTTTATAAATTCATTGTCAAAGACAAAAGATCTATAGGCCAGCTTCCTTGTAACTACATGAGAGCTTTTGTCAGCTTGGTATTCTCTATTGGAGGGTTGATACTCTTCAATTCTGGTTTTAGAGATCTTGTCATTGTGACTTTGACATTCCTTTTCACTAATGGATTTTTCCCTTTTAAAGGATAACATTTCAGCCTCTTCTATCTCTTTTAGTTATTTCTCAATCCTCTTGTTATACTCATTGATGGATAATTCAACCTCCCTTTCCTCCATATTTCTAATTATATCATCCTTTGGGTAAGGTATATGTTCATATCCACCCAAATTCACTTTCTTTCTAGCAGCATATATGTACCCTTTAGGATCAAATCATTTTCGAGGGGTGGCTCTTTACAAATTGAACTGAAATAGTTTATCCAGAATTGAATCAAACCCCTCCTTCGATAGCACAGTAAAATCCCCAAAGCATAGAGTACTTGGCATAAATGATTGTTTTCCATAGGCACTTAAATTCATAACACTTGAGTAGTCCATTTGCCCAACAATTTCCAAGTATGCAATTCTATTTGGTATTCTTTTTGGTAGAAGAAAAGGTGTATCCTAAAAACCATACACCCTAATCATGGTGGCATCAACATAATAGTACCAATCACCCCAATTATATTCAACAATTGTGGGTCCATCAAAATATTTGGGCCTCAGAAACATTTTGATCTCATCAGTCAAGGAATACTCATAAGGGTGGTTGAAAAATCTATGTCGTGTTTAACAAAATACTCCTCAAAGAGAACATAGTTAGAATTCAAGAACTTGTTGTCCCAAATAGAAAACCATAGTTGTATTGGTAATGGTTGGCCCTACTTATCACATTGTGTAATTTTTTAGTTCTTCCAGCCACATCCCTATCTCCTGAACATAATATTATATCAAGTGAGTAAGAATAGAATAATGTTTGATGTGCACTATAGGAGATCCATTTTTTATTGCCATCAACCCTGAGTCAATTTCTTTGGCAATGTAAGAGGCATAATGAAACATTGTGGCATAATGGTATTGAACATCTTTTGCAATCACCATTGGTCCAATTGACATAAATTCAGGAGCCTCAGTCCCCAATACTTGACATACTAAGAGGTATGTGTGTTTCATGTATGGCTCAAATAGATCAATATGAATAAGAGGCATGTTGTTATCTTCAAGTGGGACAAGGTTTCCATATTTTTTGGGTTTATGCAATGGAAATATCCACCCTCCGTAGGTTGTGTCCAGTCTCCCATATTCCCTTTCCAAATCCTCGTACACAGTTGGCTCATCAGATGTGCCACTTAGGTTAAAAACCTCTAAAATTGTAGTTTGGGACACATATATATATATGGCTTCCCTTGTAGATCATAGATAGCCTTTAAACTGGGGTTGTAATGTTTAGCCAATAGTGTTACTAGTTCCACATTCACAAATACATTTGGGACAACCAATTTTCCCAAATCAAAGTTCCAAGGATTACATACAGGTTTGAACCTATTTCTTCGATGATAATGGAACATAAATAACTCATATCCCCTAATAGAATTCCAAGCATCTCCTATATGTTTACATTTGTCCTTTATATTTTCTATATTGGCCCTCAATTGTGTAGACCTCCTAGCCCTCAACCCTCACCTAGGCAATTGATCGATGAGGTCTTGGTTGAACTTCCTTTCTGTTGATTTTGGTTCATCCCCTGTTGCAGTTTGTTGTTTCTTGCTTTTTCTCTAACTACCCTCACCGTGTTGCTTTCTACCTTTGATCTTTCTAGAACATGGGCCTTCCATTTTCAATTCTTTAAATTAGAATTTGTTAATTGAATAGGATTTTGTGGACTTACTTATGAATTGTCGATCGCACTATGCTCCCTGAATTAGGCTCGGCCTTTCGTGCTTGCTTGCTACAATTCTTGATAATTCCTCTATTTTATTTTTTGTTGATCATGAATGTTCATATGGAGTTCATTCGTGTTGCCATTAATGTCCACCCCTAGAATTGAATGCAATAGTCTTCTTGAAATTCAAATTGTTAGAGTGACACAAAATATTTCATCAGTGAGACCCTCTTCACCTCATGCCAAGTTTTGTTTCTTATTTGGTACCATCTTTGTTTATACACTTTTTATTGATCGCCAAGACATAACTGAATGTCTCTTCAATTGGAAATATCCCTTTAGTTATTTTAGTAGATCGGAAAGACCATTCAATACTTTCATTGACATTGTGTAATGGTCTTTTCTATTTTTCTTCAACTTCTTTGATCATCGCCAAGTGTCTTTCCGATGAGTATAGTCCACTCTTTACTTCCATCGGGCTGACATGACCCATTGTCAAGAGAATGAGATGCTCCACCGATGTGTTATGGTCTCCCCGATGTGTTTCCTTTTACTACCTTTTTTAGTTGGGAAGGGTTAGTAAGACTTCCCCCAAAATCATTTTCATTGGTGTGACCTTCATCATTGGAGAGACCTGAAGCTTTCAATCCGATCATAGATGTCTCCCTGACATGTTTCTTTCATTACTTTGTGTATTTGGTTGAATCTAAAAGTCTCTCCCCGAGACTTCCTCCATTGATATGACTTATGAGATTGGTGAGATCCAAGGAGTTTGAGCCGATGATATATCTATCCCTGACAAGACAACCCTTTAGTTTCATCAGTAAGAGTGTGTGTAGTTCTCGCCGATGGAGTCTCCATCGGTGTGAATTTTGATCTTGGCATGACTTTGAAAATTTTCTCTGATTGCTTTGCTCATGCCGATGAACTTACATGGGTGGAATGATAGGCTATATCCTACCGATTATGTTGTCTTGTTACCTTTTGGGCCTTTTGATCACTTTTGATCTAGCTGATGTCTCCCCGATATCTCAAATGAAAGATCTGTGATGTTTTGATTCGGGAAGACAAGTGTATGATCTCTCTGATAAGGGGCAAGTATTCATGATATGAGAAGCAACTCTGCTATATTTTAGCTAGGCATGAAATTGTAATGGAGTTGACTGATGAAATGAAAAATGGCAATGAAAAATATAGATAAAGCTTTGAGAAAGAACTCAAAAGCACATAGATCAATTTCCTTTTGTGTTTTTCTTTGTCATGATAAGGGGAATATTTGTATGGAAAAGGCCATATTTATGGGACTATGGAATGGATCTTGTCACACAAATCTCACTCATTTGTATTGATCACAGTATTTATGTGAAACAATTTTCTGTGGGGACCAAGAGATAAGTGGATGGAGGATGGTGAAAATATGAGAATTTTCCAGTCCTAACAAGTAGTAAGCCTGTTTGTAACCAATATTGAAATAACTATATATATTGAGCTAATCCTCACTATGGTTTTTCCCTCATTGGGTTTTCCACGTAAAAAATTTGGTGTTTATGTGTACATGTGATTTTCACGTTGTGTTCTTGCTCTTCACTATTATATGCATTAAGGTAATTGATGATGTTTGTTCAATAATTTGTAGAAGATACTAATTCAGCACCCCCTCTCAGTATCTTGATAATTCAACACATTTAATCTAGTGAATCAATGGTGGTGATGTAGTGACAGGATCAAATTTGGACCATTGTGCACACACCGTGCAAGGTCTAAAATATTATCTTAAAACCTAATGTGCAGTCTATGTGATTGTGACATGTGGATTCTCCTACCAATGAGAAAAGGAAATGTGGGGCCCTCAAATGAAATACTTGTCGTCCGAATGGAAAAAATTTCATCGATTGATGGACTAACATTTGATGGTGACATGATTTCAAATGGGTTTGACTCTTTTTGAGTCATCTGATGTGCCACTTCATGATTTGATCGATGGATATGATTCAAAATCTGAATTACAGTGAATAGTAATTGTAGTAGAGACACCTAGAGCCACCGAACATTGACTTAAATGCATTGTAAGCTGAAATTTCTACACAATTGAAGTTTTCCAATGATTCAGAAGCATCCTAGAGATTGAGAAAGTGCATTTCAGAGTTCACCATGAGTAGAATTAGCGTTACCTACTAGCATAAAGTCATAAGTAGAACAAACACTTTCTTCGTGTCGTATTTGAAAAAGCTTGATTTAGGGAAAACATCTATTGTTATAATTTGTCTGTATGCTTTTAATTGCCTCATTAGGGTTTGAATTTATTTCAAGAATAAATTTTTTTGTCAAATTCTCTGAAATTATACCTTTTAGGGTGTGCCCAAGTTTATGAATAGAGGTGCTAAGTTCTTAATATCCTTCCATCAAAATCCTAGATTATTTTGATTCTAATTTTCACCTATGGCACCAAAAACTCAAGCGTCCAGTTTAAGAACCCTAGCTAGGTCTCTCTCCCAGGATATAATTGATCGATTGAAACCATCCATGAAAAAAAGACTCGAGGGAGTAGTTTTATTCTATGGCTATCAAGTTTAGGAAGGGCTAACAGATAAAATGTGTGGTGTCAAGGATGCCATTTTTCCATTTTTGGATGGCAACTGTTTCAAAATTGGTTTGGGAATAGGAATATAAATGTCCCTATCTGCAATCCTTGGAGGTTGGATTTGAGAAAACTGGTGGTGTTGAATGTGTACATGAATTTCAATTTGTTGAAGTATATTGCTTCAAGATATGACCCTGTTTCGAGAGTGATCAAGGCATATAATGGCAAAGAGATGGTTAAGATAACTAGAGAAGAAATAGAAGATATCTTTAATCTGCATGAATGGAGTAAGGATATGATCCTGATTGACCTCAAAGTCTTTAGGGAGTACTATAAGAAGACAAAGTTTCTTTTCAGAACAACATTGCTACCCATTCATACTGCAACTACTGGGATGGAGAATGACATAAAGTAAATAAGGACTGACAAAGATGACCAAGAGCCTTTCCCTATGAAGTATTTTGCTAATTATTTCAAGAAGTTTTCTCTTTATGCCAAATCATTGGAATTGATGCACCATCCACTATGCCAATAGACCTTATGTACATGGTAGCACATATCCAACAATTAGCGTATAATGTAGTCTATGAATATGCCATATATCTGTCAGATAGGATGCATAAAGGTCTAGTTTCCCTCAAGGTAGGAAAGCAATCAGTGTGTTTTGGGTGGTACTCTTTATTGATGCACATGTTCATGTATAGAGGGGAGAAGGTTTTTGGCCAAGACATGACATTGACAAAGAAGAAGGATGACATTGATTTGCCCATCCAATGTTGGACTCAAATTCTAGATAAGGATGACCCTAAATTTGATTATGTGGTCTTTAGTAATGTTTTTTCCTCAAAGTTGAGAATATTTTTGGTCCATAGCCTACCAGGGATTCCAAAGGAGATCCATGAATTTTTGAGGCCCATAGAGAAAATTCTTGATTTGAATTTGAGTCACAATTGGGATGATATAATAGCCTACCCTCACATAGCTATCTTTAGAATTTATGGCACAATTATGATCCCCTATGTTCTCCCAAGGGATGTTCCATTAAGAATAGGATTCATTTAGATCATGAGGTAATTGGGAGAATCACATATGGCACATCTACTAGAGACACGAAAGAAGGGTTCCTTCTTCCAAGAATGGACAACATTTGAAGATTTTGTGATGGTGAAAGGGTGTTGGAAGAACTTGGGAGAGATCCTTGCACCTTACCAGTTGAAGTCAGTATGCCCAAGGAACCTTGGTTTTGAGGGTTTTATTGCGGCTTTGAAAGAACAACACAAGAGTGTTTCTTTCATACATAATTTTTACTACCCTGAGGATGTTATTGAAAACATCAAGGATTTAAATGAGCAAGAAGAGAGGAAGGAAAAGTATTTGGACTTCAATAAAATGATGGAGCAAGCTAGAAAGAAAAACCCTAATTATTACCCCATGCCCAACATTCATGGTGAATTCAATAGAGTTATGTATGTTCTTCAAAATTTTGAGAATGTAGTGGGTGTCTTAAGGGCAGAGCGTGTAGTTGCAGACAAAGGAAAACCAATGGTGGTTTAGTAGAATCCCAAGGAAGTACTTGAAGAGAGACCCTCTTACTAGCTAGGATCAAAGATAAGAATCTATTCCATAGGGAAGGAGAGGGTAAAGAAGCATAAAACATTGCCAACCCCTACTGCATTTGAGGGATCAAGGGAAGCTTCTCCTCAGAGCTCAGTACCATCACCTCCTAGGTAGTCTTCCCCTATCATAGTTGGTATTGATTCAACTCCTAGGGAGTCTCTTCCATCAGGTCAACCACCGTCCAAGAAGCAGAAGGTAGAGGTGAGAATTTTTTTTGATTACTCTGATACTAATGAAGATGATATTCTAATAACAGCTGAATATATAAAGGAAGGGATACCTTCTCCCCCAAGAGAAGTTGCATCAAGCTTTGTAGTAAGTAGCCTCAAGCTGGGTAAGGAATACTTTAGTGGCTTGAATAATATTATTCATCTAAGGCAAGATGCTTGCAAGGAGTTCATAGAAGATGATTTGTTCATTGAAATGAAAGCATTCAAAGGTTTTGTGTGGAGAGCAATTATTCAAGAATACTCTAAGAAGGTGGATAAGGAGAGAATTTTACACCCCGAACTTTTAGAGGAAGCTATACAAGCTAATGTAAGGAATGAAATGAGCAAGCAATTTCAAAATATTATAGATGATGAGGCCAGGACACTTGTACAAAAGAGTGGTATTTTATTATTGCCTGAATGGGATATAACTGATGTTGTTGTCCTTGATACAATAAGGAGAGTTGAGAAACCCTTATTCCAAACTGAACAAGAAGCTAAAATGGCACTTCAAGGGTTGACTTTCAGTCAAGAATGGGATGCTCTGGCTATATGGTCATTTTCTCTTGGTTGTAGGAAGCCTATAGTAGCAGAACTAGCTGATTTCAAGGGGCAACTAATTATAAATAGATTTTTTGATACTCCTACATTAGAGGTAGCTGACATGATAGTTAATATTGCTAATTTTACAAAGGAAACAATTGAGGGCCTTACCAATGAAAGAGACATGTATAGGACAAACAATAATGAGATGGTTATTGAATACAATATGAGTTAGCAAAATATTGTTGAAATTGAAGTAGAGCTAGCATCATTGAAACAATAAGTGGAAAATTTGAAGTCTCAAGGACCAACTAGTTTAGGCTAGGTAGTGCCCACATCTCCTACGACTCATCCTAAATCTCCTCCACCTAAGCAAGCATTGTTAATTGTACCTTACAACATGGGCCAATATCCATTGATGGTTGAGAGGCCAAGCACATTAGGTGCAACTCCATCAAATTAGCCTACCAAGGAGGAATTACTATTACAAATTGAAGAATACAAGGAATTGCTTGAGCAAGCCCAAAACACCGTGTATGGAAGTAATTCTAAGTTTTTTCACATAGTTTTAAAGCATAGGAATAAAAATATTCAAAGTACATTAAATAACATTCATTCAAATTATGCTTTAATGATACAAGCAATAAAGTTGGCTGAAAGAGATAAAGAATTGGCTACTCCAATACTAGATAAATGGATTCTGAGGGCCAAAAATTTGAAGCTTATGACAATTAGTGCTAAATATAAGGAGGATAGCTATCTAAGTGTTATCCTAGCTTATAGATTCATTGGTGAGATAAAAGAGCATAATTTTCAAGGTTATGTTTCCTTGATGGATACTAAAATAAGAGAACTGAAAAATAGATTTGGTGAGGCAGATACTACATTATTTCCTGACATCCAGGATACATATGATGGGGTCAAACCTTTACATGCTGAAGAATAATCTTGAGAAATTGTCCTTCATCATCAGCTTTTTTCAAGACATTAATAAAGATGCCACTTCTGTGATGATAAAATATGCCTCATGTAGGAAAAGGATGGACCAAGTAATTGAATTCAATTGGCCCTCTGATACGGAATATGAATTATGGAAGAAGGTTTTCATCGATGATTTGGAGCTAGGAATATGGGTAAGGAGAATATATTTACTTGGTCAAGTATAATATAGGTTTGGCCCCAGAGGTTACAATGAATAAAGATATGTTGTAATACCCCTCCATTTTGTTTCTTGTTCAAGTTGCTTTATGCTATGTTTGATTGCAGTTACTTTGATACTAGATACATTTTGTTATGATGTTTTGATCATTACTATTGAGCAACAATTATTATTGTGGGAGGTAGTTATCTGATTATTGTTTCACATGCATTATGGATTAATGATGTTGTAGAGTTAACATAAGATGTTATTATGAGATTATTGGAATTATGATGGAAGTGTCAGTTTTGTTGAGTGTATTGGTGAAGAGGACGATTTCGCATCACTCGCTTGCAAGTGCCCTACGAATCCGTAATTTCTTCTTCACGGTGTGTATTATATGCTGGATATATTGTATGATGTTGTTTACTTATTTTTAGGATTGCAGGTACATGACATCGACTCCACCTAGTTTCACAGGTTTGAGCATGTCGATCCAACGGTTAAGTTGAACGAGAGATAGTAGCTAGGTAACATGTGTCAAGTCTACTCCCTAGCCTTAGTGTGTCGTCAGTCATGTGTGTCGAGTCAATGTTTGTGTTGCTTTAATCTTATTTAATTCTAAAAGATTATTGATTTGAAAATAGATATTTAGAATAATTGCATTTAAATCATGTTGATGGTTATTTAATTTAAATAATGCAATGTGGATAAAAGTTTATATTTAAATTAATTAATTAATTAAATTTGATCCAGGGGGTTGAATTTAGTTATTAAATAATTAAATTAATTAATTAAATGTGATGCAAGAGAATGAAAGGAAATAAAAGAATTAAAATTAATTTTGGAATTTAATTTCAACGTGTGGGAATTAACTTAGAAATTGTAATTAAATGTTTATTTGAGAAATTAGTTGCAACTTTAGAAATTAATTTATTATTTAAAATTACATTTTAAATTGAAAGAGGGTTTTCGAAAATTGAAATTGAAATTGAAATTGAAATTGAAATTGAAATTAAAATATCTAATTTGCATGTAATGTGAATTAGGGTTGTAATTATTGAAATTGAAATATCAAATTTACATGTAATGTGAATTAGGGTTGTATTAGGTATTTTTGATTTATAAAGAATACATGTTTTAATTTTAGGGGAGAAAAGTCTTTAGGAAAATTCATTTTTAGAGTAGGGAAGATATTTTGAAAAATTTGCACAAGGGTTTGAAGAAAAGTTTGATTGTAGAATTGATTGAAGGAAAGATTGTTTGCATTTGTTGGATTTTGGATTGGATTCATTGGAGGATTGAAGAAAATTTAGGAAATCCTTGGAGGAGGCTTGCATCAGAAATTCATCTCTTCCTGTAACTTCTTGTACCAGGTTTTCCTCTTTGTGTTTTATTGTTCTTGATTGTTTTTTTTTAAATAGAAGTGATTAAAGATTTGTTTGTTAAATCTATTTTAAAAAATAAATTTGATATTAGAAGAAAAGAATTAAATAAATTTACAGCCTTTGCTTGTGAAAATTCTTGAGTGAAAATTGTGAAAACCTTAGTTGAATTTAAATTATTTGGGGAAATCGATTTTATTGTTATTGAAATCAAACATAGAGATTGAACAATGCATTTAGAATATTTTTAGAAAATGAAACCTTCTGTTTATTATTAAAAAATGGATTTTAAAATCTGCAGTATAGTTATATTTTTCATGGTAAAATGGTCTGGTTGCGTCACCTATAACTCTATTTACACAAACTGGGTTGTCAGGAAATTTAAAGGGTTTTTGTATTTTGAAATTGTATTATCTCTGTCAAAAAATCGCAAATATCCAGATCGTATTTTTTGAGTTATGCTTGAAACATGAGACTGCTGTTAACTTATTTTCCCATGGCTGCTCTGAAAATAAAATAATAATAAATTGATATTTATAAATATTAATATTTTATATATTGTTATTATAATATTAAAATATTATTTAATAATATTTTATATTATAATATATAATATTAAAGTATTATATTTATTTATATTATTTTAAATAAAATTTGTATATTAGATTAGTGGAATTAAAATTATAAACGTATGGGAGATTATTGTTTATTTTAAAATGGTATGTTAAAGTTTAATTGAAGAAGTTAAATATTTGATTTAAAGAATGCATAATTTAAAATTTAATTGTGAAATTTAAATTCATGTGTAAAAGGTCCAATTATTAATTTGATTTAATTGGAAAAATATACATATATTTTGGAAAATTGATGATAAGAGATATTTTATTTTGAATTAAACAATTTGATATTTTGTAAAGAATAGAAGATATGTTAATGATTAAATATATTTAAATATATTAATTTATATTTAGTATATATATATTGAAGGTATATATCCATTTGAAAGAATAAATAATATTTTATCTTATTTTATTCTGTTGTTTGCAAATTGGGTATTATTAGTGTTCTAAAAGAAATGATTAGTATGCGTAGAAAATGTATAGAGAAATATGTTTTTTTTAATAGAAGTAATTACTTGATTTAAAAGGAAATATTTATTTTGTTAATATGATGAAGAAAATATATTGAAATGTATATATATATCCATGAGTATTTTCAATTAGTATTTACCTTGTTTTATTTAAGTGCGTGTAATTTAGCTTTGCATGAAGAATTTAAAAGATAAGTTTTGAATGTATGGTCAAAATTGATAAGGAAAAGATATTTAAATATATTGAAGAATTATAGAAATATTTATATTTAAATGTTTGTTTTAATTAATGAGATTTAATTAGAAACAATATGAATGTGTGGCCAAATAGATAAGCCAAAAGATATTTTTATACATTGATGAAATTGCATGTTTTTAAATGGATAGTTGAAGAGACATAGACTCCAGATAGAAAATTGAAAAGATTGTCTGCAATAGTGTTAGGTTGCATTAGAAGTAAATTTAGGAACTAACTATATTGAAAAAGACAAATAGTTATTATGTTTTATTTAGTTTCATAGATTAATCTAGTCATTGTGAATAGAATATTAAAGAATATATGTAATTAAAATTATCAATATATATATTTGGTGTCTATATAATATGGGGCATATATATATTAAGTGTAAAATTAATTATCGTATTTTATTTTAATGAGATGCATGCAATATATTATTGAATAAAGATTTAAAAATGGATTGATTAGTGTATATGGAAAATGGATAGAGAAACAATATGTTATTATATTAAGGTGATTGAATGTTTCAAATAGAAAATTGAATGAGATGTAAGATTTGGTTAGGAAATGGAAAGAGTTTACTTGCATGGATTTGTGTCAATTTAAAAATAAATTAAGAAGTTGTTTTATTGATGAAGCAATCAATTATTTTATTTATAAATTCCTATGTAGATTAATTGAATCATTGTGATTGGATTATGAAAGAGATATGGATTTAGTATATCCAAAAGTAGTATCTTCCTCATGATTATCTCAAAGGATTTAATTCTCTGTATTCAGTAAAGGGAAGTAAGTTTAATTGTTTTAGATTTTCAATAATGAAAGGGGAAATAGGGGTTATGATTATTTTAGATGATCTAGTTATCATATCTTTGACTTTGTTAACACTATCTATTGAATGAGTATGGATTTAGGAAATCCAAATATTATATTTGATTAATGACTTTAATGCTTTTGTTGCAATGTCGTCAAGTTGCATTGTTGGTTTTGGGATTTAGTGTTAGTCCTAAATTATAAGTCTTCCAGAAGAACTTAGAGGATAAGGGTTGTTGAATCTTTATGCCATCCAGTTGTTTTCCCTTGGGTAGTGCATAGCATCTTTTTAGTTTTACCCAGTTTTCACGAACGGGGATGTTTGCACCTCCTTGGTTTAGGAGCGGATTATGGGATTTGTGTCTCCTTGTATGGAGTGACCTTGTTATGTGGTTTCATCTTGTTGCCTCCTGTGAAAGGAGTGGACTATGTGTTTGTTGCCTCCAAGATGTTTGGAGTGAGTTCTATTATTTGTATCCTCCTTGTGTTAGAGTGAATTATGATGCCTAGTTGGTATGCACTTGTGGTTTCCTTGGTGGATTGTTTGGGTGTGTGTTGTCAAATAGAAGAGTGGCTTTTGTTAGGCGCCAGAGCCCAAAGAGGTAAACTAGATAACCTTCAGGAGTGATTTAAACAAGTGATAATTAAAATAATGTACTTAGAAGATTAGGACTAACTTCTCACTAATCAAGATAATTTAATCCTCACTCATAGACACAAGGGCTTGTTTAGACTTGGGATGAGTGAGAAGGCCTAGAATGGCAAGATCAACTATCTTGTTCTTGCGAGAGGTAGTTGATTCCTCATGAGTGAGTATGAGTGTCAGGATTCGGTTGAGGCCACCAAGATTACTTGTGCCGGAGCCTATGAAGAATGCCTAGAGGAGATCTCATGACAAACCTTGCGATGACACTCTATCTAGGACAACTGTTGTTAATTATTTTATGTGTATGGTTCTATGAACATACTTGATTATTATTATGTCTGGAAGCAATCTGACCTATGTCAGTGAAATGATTTGTACTTGAGTTGAGCTGAAATTGTACTTATTGATGGCATTTATTTGATTATGTCAGTTTGAGTCAGTATGAGTCTACCTTTGGTTAGAGGTAGTAGATCTTTGTCCATGTTACTTTGTTACTATCTTCTAGCATGGGGGGTGGGCCTTCGGGTACCGTATTGGTTGGGTGGAACATGCACCAAAACCGTTGGATCCCCATCTATCTACAGTACTTGGTGGCGAGACATCCAGATGGACAGCTCGTGGTTCTTGTTGTAATTCCTTGCATTGTAATATTTTAACTTGTATAAGTTATTTTATCCCTCTTATGTTTATGAGGTGGAATTTTGTAATTGTAACCTTGAGTACTATTGCCTCATTTTGGGAATGAGTGATGTAACTGTTGGATTAAGATAATGTTTATGAGATTGTATCTTGGTTGATTCTCTTATTATGTTATGTGGTTTTCTTATGATGTACGATGCTTATTTCATAAAGTTCATAATGCTATGGTTATATGTAATATGTATGTGTGGGTTTAAGTAATCCTAACCTTGTAGCCTTAGAGGTTGTTGTTAATTAATAAGTGAATGTGTATGTTAAATGCACTTTATAAAAAAAAATTAGTTCGCTTGTGATGTTAATTGCAACTTCTTTTAAGGTTACTTGGCAGGGCATTACATATGTTTCTCCTCAACTCAGGATACAACAAGTAAGTGTTGACTAGCGTTGACCTAGATTTGTGCTGGTGTTGGTTAGGAGGGTAACTCACCTTTCCCTCCTCTTTAAATGTTTTTAAAGATAAAAGATGTTACAACAGTATGAATATTATTCTTCTCCAACAAAATTCCTTTTGGAAGGTGATTATATTTGCTTATACAAATGAGTAAATTTTATCTCACGTGTATTCCCTCAAATTGAAAGTGTAAATATAACTACAAAGGGAATATGTGTTATAGTAGTCCAATAAGAATGATACATGTGTACACATTGGCCCAAATCTTGTTTTGCTCCCTTAATTCTATAAAATGGAATTTAGGGCCATATGTGTGGGTCTTTTGTTGAATTCTAGATCTTAGTTATGTAAATGAGATGCACAGAGATATTACAGTTTGAGTCGAGGTCTTATGTTTCGAGTTAAGCTAGTTTACTTTGTTAATTGTATGGTTTCCACGAATGTCTAAAGAAAATATGCTAATCTCTTGATTCCATTATCTCTCCATCTTTGCATTCTATGTGAATTATTAATGAGAATATGATCGAAGATCATTTCATTGGTTATCATTGTGTTTTGCAGTGAGATATGTTCTAGTTATGGTTTTGGTTTAATGAACCAATCAGAATACCTTAATTATAATAGGAATTTGGATGGATGATTAATAGATCTTATAAGTAGTCATGGGTCATATGTATTTATATGTGAATTGTAATTCAATTTCACCATGATCATGTATGTCTAGGATTAAATTCACCTTACAGTTTAGTTTAATTTGTTTTGACTCCCTTCCCTAAGATAAGACACTAGTCTAAATGTGTTGATAAACACATTCTTAATTGGTTTACTTTTGTATGTTTTAGTGTTGTGTGGTATTATCGGCTTTAATTTCTTAATTATTCTAAGGAACTACCATTTTATTGAAGGATTTCATCTTCTTAGCCTTTGATGGGGATACATCTGCTTTGTTATACAATATATGATATAATTTGATAAGTAGGGTTGTAAGATATACATTGTGGGATTGTCGTCTGAATTTTTGTAGAGCTCGAATTGTAGGAGAAGAAGCATTAAAGCTTCATCTCGTTCATTGGCCAATTATCTCTCAAGTATTTGAGAATTGAGTTTGGCAATCTCATAGGTACCTGGGGAGATTTGATTGGTTCCTAAGAAACAGCCAAAATGTATCTTGTTTAAGTATTGTAAAATGTTTTAAAACACTATCACATTTATGTAGGTAGCCTTAATTCAGTTTGGTTAAGTGGAGTTATTAACCCCCTTTTTATGCCTGAATTTTGACACCTCTCAAGGATCTTTCCCGATAATTTTAAATTAAATATAAAATTATTTCATTAGGAAAAACCTGGTCCTAGTAATCTAAGTACGGACCCATTTTCTCCCTTAACAGGATCCCCCTTTCTCAGTTGATCCAGAATGGGTTTTTGGCCTTCTTTCAGCTCTTTGATGCTTGGTCTTGGAAACTTAGTCAAGACCCATTCGCCTTTGGTGGCGAATGGGTCCTCCCTTAGTGAGACCCTAACTTTTGAAATTTATTCTGGGTGGAATTTAATTACCTTTCTTCCCAAATATGGTTTTGGCCTCAATTATTTGAATTTCGTGGTTAATCTCCTAATTTAGTATAAATAAGAGCTTAATTCACATAGTTTCATCTAATATTTTCAAGAGAGAATCCTAATACTTTACAAGATAATTGTAGAGCATTTCAAGAGAATTCATAAGGCATTTCAAGGTATATTTCAAGGTTTTATTACAACAATTAAAGTTCAATTCATCATTTCAAGGGTTTAAAGGATTAATGTTGTTGAACTAAGAAGTGAATGTCGCATTGAGGATTAATTTACAAGCATCATCCTACATCCATGATCTTCATTCTTCATGGCCACTCCATGATCTTTTGTAGATTTCATTCACAAGACATCATCCAAGGTGATATCATTCACATTATTGCAATTTCATGCTTCATTTCATCACTTGGTTTAGTTACCTACAAGGGGTTTGACTACGGAAAACCCCCATTCACTAACAATAAACAAGTTTTTCTTGCACTTGAGTGTGTTATTGTATGTTTATAGGTTAAAGATCAAGTTGAGCAAGATTTGGAGCAAAGTTTTCAAAGTTACAAAGTTGCAAAAGTTGTCATTCAAAGTGCAAGATCACACAAAGAGCTCTATAGAATTAACTACAAGCTTCTAGAAATTGATAATCAGAATTTTAAGAGTGTAGACATCAAGGTACAAGATCCTAAAATCAGTTTTTTGAAATCTTAAAAGGACCCATTCGCCCCTGAAGGCGAATGTGTCCTCCATAGCTCAAAAACAACAAATTTTTGGCCAAGTACATATTAATGGTGTTTTTTGCATAGCAACAACTCAGACAGAATTTGATATCCTATATATCTTGAAAGGAAAATCTCTATCAGCAAAGAGATAACCCCAAGGTCTCTAATTTTAGGTCTTGACAATGCAATAAAACAACTTAGTGATAAATGTGATAATCTTGGTAATCACAAAGGGACCTTACAAAACAAATACTGGAACCTTTAAACTTATCAGATTTTGCAAGGTGTTGACACTTAAAATTCTAATCCAACCCAAATTCAAAGAAAGAGCAAAAGACAAGGGTTTAAAGAAATCCTAAGATTAAAATTACTCCTAAGGTCAACAATACAAATGATAAGATACTTGAAATAGACCAATCCCTCAAAACTAATTTTTGCTTAACCTAGATTAAACTTGCAATCTTATAGAAACAATGCAATCTTCTAAGGAACTAGATATTTTCAGATCATGATACATTCATCCACACCAACCCTATTTTGTAGTTGAAATGAATAAATTCTCACAATTGAACTAAGCACATAAATATGAGGTCCAGGCTAACTTTACACAACAACTTACCATCAATAAGCTGCCAAAAAGTATGGACCAGGAATCACTACAAACATTTCAAGCATGCAACCATGAGTACCATTGAATCACATCTAAAATTAAAATCTAACATATAACTAATGATCTCAAAGCAATTTCAAAAGATAGAATAATGAGAATCATGCTAGATAAAATCAACACAAGAGAGAGTACCAGAGAACAATGTCTTTACTTGCATTGAATCACCAAATGTTGCAACAATTTCCAGTATTATGTGTAATAACACTTTATTTCAAAATAAATTAACTCCTAACTCTAGGTCTTGCTCTATTACTTCGCTTATTTTGAAGTCTAATCCTCTAACCAACCCTCACAAATGAGGCCAAATGCCACTTTATAGAGTTTTCATGATATGTTGGTCCAATTAGGGCTACAAGAAAGGTCAGCCACAAAACAAGTCAACCTAGAAATCTCCTAAAATAGAAATAAAACATTATATTAAATGCTTGAGGCTCCTTCCAGGTTGGCCTAGATTCTCCAAAGCAGCTTAGTCCAATGCATGTAAAAAATTAAAAGAGATATAATGGGAAGCAAAAATCTCGATGCAGGCATTCATTAGCTAGCCCCTTGTCTTTATCTCTATCCAATTTATCTTGCACCTTAAGACAAATATCCTCCAAGTCGGCTAATGGTGGATTAATTAACACTTTAAACCTTCTCTCAATGGATTTGATCTTCACCCTTGATTCTTTGATGACCTTATCCCATTCCACCTTGAGATCCTGATATTTCTCCATGACAACAATATAGGTGGATGCATCATCTAATTGGTGGGATGTGACTGGACCATCATCAATTGGGGCATAAAATTCATGCCACCACCTCCTTAACTACTCCAGGGTCAAATGCTCTGGCACAAACCTCTTCCTCCCAGTCATGATCTCAAAGAATGAAATATATTTATTATAAATGCCATTTAAAGTGTTTCCCACTTGTTGACCTTGTTTATGGATCTTCTTCAAGACCTTCTACCTAATCTATAGTTACTCATATGATTCCCAAGGTTCTAAAACCTTTGAACAAGGCGATATTCCATCACTCACTAATCTTTCTTCAGTATGATCCATGATGGTCTTTGTTTTATGTAGGAGAAGGTCTACATCAACTTTATCTTTCCCCAACACATTTTGCAGCCACTCAAATGACCTATGTGCATCCCCACAAGTTGATAGAATATCCTTAATCATGTTGTCCCCTCTAAGCATCACTCCTTACAGCCAGTTGTGCACAGCCTATGTGGAAGCCCTAATCTTCGCGAGCTCAGTGAATGCCTCCCTAGGAAACAATCCTTTCAGGACCTTCACTTCCCATAGCTTGCAGAGGCTTCATTAGATGTTGCACATATCTATACACATCATTTAATTGCTTCTACAACTTTTCTTTCTCTTCTATTTCTTTATCTAACCTCCTTAGGGTGGCCTGATAAGACTCTTGGAATTCTCCTTTCTCTTGATCCTTGCTTGTAGGCCCCAAGTTTATTATTTGAATGGTGTAATCTTGAGGAGCTATCTCATCCTTGTTTTTGTCTACTACAGGGGTGGAAATATGAATTACCATGTTATTTACCTCATCTCTGGTGATCTTAGATATCACCCTAGCCTTCTTCTTCACTTTTCCTTTTCCAATATTGGCTAGCAGTTCATCTCAGTTTGGATGAGTGCCATCCATAACTATCTACTTATTCTTCAATATTTCTTTGAGCCAATTAGGAGTAGGGGCATCTAACTATTGCTCATCTTGTTTCTCCTTTTCTGGTTGATCCATGGAGGAATCAACATTCAAATCTTGCACTTTAGAAACTTTTTCACTTTTTTCTTCCTTCTTATTCTCCTTTTCTTCTTCTAGATTTTGATTCTCTCCTTGATCAAGTGTCTCAGTTTCCACTTGGATTGGAGAAGGATTTCTCTCATGGGCCTCTTCCTTTTCCATGGTTTTCTCCTCTGCATCATCAACAGGTGAGTCTTCATATGACACTAGGGAGGATTGTAGGATCTTATCAATTTCCACCTCCACACTATGAAGATCTCCATCCTTGACTTCTTTTGTGTCCTCACCCTGGTGGTTATCCTCAAAAGCTACCTCTATTGACTCCTTTTCTTGATCATGTAGTTCTTGAGTCGAAGGAGGGGAAGAAGTGTCCTCTATTTGTTGTATAGTAGAGGGAATTGCAGGAGTACCCTCTTTCACCAGACCTCCTTTAGGAGATGGTGTTTTGGCCTTCCTGGTATATACTTATGTCTTCTCCCCAGAACTCTCAACATCTATCAATTGTGGACATATTTCCTCACCTTGTCCCTTAGGGGGCTCATTCTATTTTCTTTATTTTCCTTCCAATCTTCTTCTTTTAGGCATAGGGATGCTATCTTTCTTCCCTTCTTCCTCACACTCCTCCTCTTGAGCAAATATCTTCTCCTTAGAGGCAGTCTTCCTCTTTTTGGAAATTGGATTCCTCTTCTTTTCCACCTCAGCTCCTACTTGAGAACCTTTGATTTTGATCTTGAAGGGAGAACCTACCTTTTCTTTTCCCCTCGAGTCTTGTTCATCCTCCTCAGAAGTGGAGTGGGATTCCATGTTTCACATTAAATCATATATGTATTGCTTCCCTTCACTGTCCAGCTCCCAAATTTTGTGCTTAACCCATAGTTTGGTTTATTTGATCATAGGAGCATTGATTTGCTCTAACTCTATCTTTTCTTCCTCTAGCTAATCAATCTTTCCTATGGGCTTCTCTTTGATTGGCTCATAGTCATGACTTTGTATCACCTCCCCATCATCATCAATCTAATCAGGGATGGCCTTGATGTTATACAATCTAACCAAGTGAGTAGGAAACCTTGAGAACTTCATCCTTCGAACCTCAAATTCATCCTTACAGTTGGCCCAATAATCCTCAATATCATATGTCTGAAATCTCTGCTAGCTCTCTTTTGAGCTTCACCCATTCTATCAAATCTGGACTTCTTCGAATGGAATGACAAGCTCAAAGTACTCATTTCTTCCTTAGAGGAATGTACTAAAATTAGGGAAGGACAAGCCTCATTACCTCCTATTCTCAAAGGGAATTCATTACAAAAATTGGTCTTATGCATGTCCTTCTTCACAATGGCATCAAAGTCATAAATTTGCCTTGTGACTTCCAAAAGTATAACATGATCGGTTGGGTACCTAGGCAATCTATAGGGAGCTCTTTGACAACCATCAATTCTTATATAGGAAAAGGTGGTAAATTTTATGAACCATGCCACAAACTTCTGTATCAACTCCTTAACAGCACCAAAAATCCTCACATGCTCTGCTCCTTGGAGCAACCTTGTAATATACATGGTGAATGCATCATTCACCCTTTTGTATCTAGAACTGCCCAAATGCAGTTAGGGATAGACCTCATAGATCACATCTTGGCCAAAGACCTCTCGAGTGTTCAATCCCTTGTATGGATGGAATGTTTCCAAGGCATAGACCAAGTAGGATGTCATGGTGAAGCTCTTAGTCTGTAGTACATTGCACAACTATTCATGAATCATGGCACTAATTATAACTACCCAATGATAGTCTATGTCTCGCTTGATTCTCACTATGGTGTAAAACATCCAATTCTCAAATACTCCTACACTCTTCAAGCCTATCACTCTACTGAGAAGAGTGATTGCATCATAGTATTCTGAATTGAACTTTTCCCTAAACAAATGTTTTGGAAACTTGGAAATATGTTCCTTAGGTTTCTCCAATTGAGAGTTGATAATCTATAAGGCCTTGTTTGTATCCTTTGAATAGTACTTTTTAGCTACATCGATATCAAACTGCACATGTGATTATTTAGGTGTGTCAAATGTTTGGGCCACTAAAACAAGGGAAAATTTTGCAAGTATCCTACCCTATAGGACTATCACTCTCTGTGTGCCTGGATCATAGTGTCTGGCACACTCCAATACTAACTCATAGCACTACACTGTAGAAGGAAAGCCAACCACATAATCCAACCCCGAGCTTACCAATCTTCTTTCCAATAGAGGAGGGTCCCTTATTTCCATTCTTTCCTTGAACTCCTCATAGTCCCATCTTCCCACATTTGTTTCAGTCACTCTTGACCATATAGAGCCAAGCTTGCTCTTAGGAATCTTGCTCCTTGTATCCAATTATCCTTTCAGCTTTTGAGATGGAGGATCCCTCAACATCAAGATCCACTTATTTTCCCTCGGCCTTGCTAGAAATTTCCTTGCTTGGTACAACCATCGATGAAGAACAATTCAAGAGGGTAGAGACTAGTAACAATCTTCAATTTCGAGCAGATGCAAGCGACACAAAAAAAATTGCCACCAAAGCCAGCAATTCAAGGCTCGAATACCAAATCACACGCAACACTCAAGGTTTAAGCTCCCAAATTTGAAGTAAAGAAAATGACACCAATTTCTGACCCCCAAAATTCCATTAAATATGAGCTGCAGAATCCATACAATCAAGTATAAATGAAATGACAAGACAGCTCAAGACAACTTTGGGGATCTAAGGAGGTGAGGGAAATTCGGGGATCTAGGAGCCCGAACAAAATTTGGGGATTTCTGACTAACACAAAATTTTGTGAAGAACCAAAATCTCCAAAGCACAATGCAAAGCACTCCTCATTGGGTATCCAAAGCATGGAAAAAAATTGGAGAATTCCGCCCAAGGAAGAAATTCTTGAAACTAGTGAAAAACCCAAAAAATCACCCCAACACTTAGGATTTTTAGCAAATAACTTCAAGGAATCATTTGTGTGGGTAGAATAAACATTCAAGCATGTCCCAAATTGACCAAGTTTTAGAATCAGAGGATCAAAAACACCAAAGACCAAAGACTAGCCCAAAAGAGCAAACAAAGAGGGCCCTTGCTTTTAGTGGGGCGTGTGTGCAAAAAACTGCATAATAGTACACATAGTTTTATGCTCTAAAAACATTCTTCATAGTTTCTATAACAATTAGGATTAGTTTCTGATTGTTATTCACATGTTTTGGCCCTCATAATTGTATGTTTGATAGCATTAAAAATTAGTGGTTCATTATCTTGATTCATTTCATTTTGATAAACCCTATTTCTACATGAAACATAATGGTGAACTTGACATATCGAGCATTGCAATTTTTTGAATTTTGGATTTTTTCATTGCATCTTAGATTAGATATTACATTAGATTAGATCTTATTTAGGTTTTATTACTTTGTATTCAAAACTTAAATCTCATCTAGGCTTTAGAATTGCATTGTTTTGCATTCCTTAAATTTGAAAAATATAAAAAAAAATCAATCATTTTGCATATCATTTAGATCTCATAAATTTTCATTTGAAAATCAAAACAAAATTGCATTTAAAAAAGTGTCATATAGGTCATCATGTACCCTTCATTTCACTCGCATTAGGTCATCAAATTCTAGAAAATTGTCACAAGAGTTATTGTTTGAAATTGGGTGTGAAAAGCACATAAAACAACTTAAAAATTATAGTTTTCACCTTTTTAAAACCCTGATTTGGGACCCATTCGCCCTTACTGGCAAATGAGTCCTTGTTTAGACTTGGACTGTATCTTTTGGTATCTAAAAAGACATTAAAAATAAACTTGAAATCAATAGAAACATCTCAAAAAAACCTAACCAGGACCCATTCGCCAGTAAAGGTGAATGAGTCCTTGATCAAGCCTGAAACTGCCTTTTACTACATTGAAAACCTTGTTTTGTACTTCTTGAGCTTGCTGGTAACATATAGTATTAGTCATGAAAGTTTTTGTAACTTTTGTTTTATGAATCTAGGTCAAAAAAATCAATTTAGGGTAGTCATTTTTGAAATCATTTGAATATAAAAAATCATCAGATCTGAAAATGTTTACATTTTTAAAAATTTGCATAATATGGATAAAAGTACTTTTCACTTTTCCATGCACACTATTTACATTAATAAAGCCTTGCATAAGTTTGATAAAAGTGATTTTCATTTTTGGATACACTTTGTTTGCAGTTTTGAATTCTTGCATACATTGGATAAAACTACTTTTCATATTTGGATATACATTTCTTGGATTTGTGAAGCATTGCATAAGATGGTGACAAGTACTTTTCCTTTTTGGTCTAACAATGTTAGTACCCTACCTTTCTAAACATGCTAAGATAAATTACATCTGTCACACTCATAAGAATGCTTTAGTGAAAGGGAATACAATGGTGGATAGTCATGACAATCACATTTGGTCTTCCCCTAATATCTCTCCTATTTGTGACGAAGATACTTTGGTGATAGAAGATCAAACCAATGTGAGTTATGAGAGTCTTATTTGTCTCTCTTTCCCTACCTCTCCTACTATATAAAAAATGATTGAAATAGAGAATTACACCACTGATGAGTCCCCCTACTTGTGATGAAGTTACTCTAAAAGAACGAAACATTGAATGTCATGAACATCTAGTTTGTAGCTCTCCTAAAGACTCTCCTACTAGGGAAGATATCATGGTGAAAGAAAATGAGAACATTGGTACATGTCTTGAAAATGATAACGATGAGGTTTCCTTAGATGAATATGATGAAGTGAAATTAGACTCCCCTTCACTAAGAGAAAATTAAAACAATGACAAGTATTCTAAGGTTATGCACATTAGATATCCCTTGAAGTACTCTCCTAAGCCTAAAATTATCATTTATCCACCCTCACAAAAACCACAAGTTCAAAATAAACCTTTGCTTATCTTGCAACCACCTAAAAGGAATCTTGATAATGGTAATGTTTCATAGAAATTGAGTCACAATATTGTTGCTCATACATATAACACTAAGAACAATCCACAACCAAGACACGAAAGTTCAACATCCCTCCCATTGCCTAACACTATCTTACCTGGTCATCCTTGTTTTCCTTTAAAAAGTGGAAAGGAATATGATCTTGTTGAACAACTCAAGAATAATGCTACTAAAATATCCATATGGGAACTCATTCAAGTTATCCCTCATTATTGTAACATGCTTCAAAGCACTTTACAAGTCCCTACCACTCCTAATGTGCAATCAAATGATGTGGTAGCCCAAATTCAAGCTATAATTTTGGAAAACTTAGACATTAATTTCCATTAAGATGAGTTACCTCCCTTAGAAATCTTTGATAAGTATGAAGCTTTTGACATAATAGTCCACATTGCTGAAATTGTGATAAAATGAACTCTTGTTGACAATGGTTTGACCCTGAATGTGTGTAGTGTGAGCCTTTTGAAAAGACTCTAAATGAATAAAAATGATATGAAACCTGATTCTTTATATATTCGAGGATTTGACAACATAGGAAAACAACCACTCAGAGTCATCACATTACCTATCAAAGCTGGGGAAGTAACATAACAAACTCTTGTCCATGTTATGCTTGATGATCTTTCTTACAACCACCTTTTAGCAAGACAGTGGATTCATGAAATGAATGGTGTGCCTTTTGCCTTGCATCATGTCATGAAGTATGTCTATAACAACAAATTATACATGCTAAAATCTGATCATGAACCCAAAATTTGTTTATTGGTTGAAAGAGAAGGATGAGATCCTTTCAAAGCATTGTATACAACTTAAAAATTAAAAGAACATGAGAAGAAAATTGAGGAAGTAACTAAGCTATTGGAAGATGATTAGAGTTCCTTAGATTTCACAGCTAAATTCATGGGTGAATACAAGATCACAACAACATATTCTGAAAAGGGAAAAGAAAAGTGGTAATGTGGACACAAGATTCAACATAGAATTCAAAAGCATCCACCTCAACTACTTTAGAAGATCAAACAAACTACAAAAAACACTTTAATGAAGCTAATTATGAGCAACCATTGTTTCCTAAAGAAATGAAAAAACTTTATGGAAGAGGTTATGAACTTATGAAACAACTTGGTTATAGTGGAAAAGGATGTGGCACTAGAGAGAAAGGTATCTATGTCCCTATAGAACCTAATATGCAAGAAACAACTCGTGGTCTTGGTTATTGTCCTTTGATAGAAATACAAGCATCAAACAAGCCTTTACTTAATGTTGACAACCTTAAAAAGGAATCTTCTAAGACAAATTTAATATTAGTGCATCTTGAACCGATAGACACAAATGTTCCTAATTATTATACTTGGAAAGACTCGCTTAACATCAATATCATCATGCAAAACACTAATGATTGGATTTCATTAGATTTTACACCCTCCTTTCAAGGAGAGTACAAAATCTCACAATATAAATATTCTTGTGTAGGTATGACATCTTGTAATAAGCAAAAGATATATTTGTCACAAAATAAAGAGACATCTTCTACTATTGATCAAGAGAGTATCTTGTCGAGACTCCTCCAAGATTGTTTGATATTCCTTCCTCCAAGAAAATGAAATAAATTCTACTACAAGAGCTCATTTTGTGCATATCATAGAGTTCACAACCATTCTACTAACTAATATAGGGCTTTGAGTAGTAAAATCCAACATCTTAAGGAGATTGGTGCTCTTCCATATGTGGGGGTACCTAATTCCTCTAATTGATATTGATTTTCACTCTAGCGTGCCTCTCATCAATCATTTCGGCTCATCCTTGTCTTGCACTAAGTGAGGGAAATTTGTTAGGTAGCCTCATCCTCATATGTCACTTGTTATCTCCTTTGGCTAGTTGGCCACTTTTCATGTATATATAAGAGAAACCTTGGGATGTGGAAAAAATGCCCTAAGTTGGCTCACATGTCTTGGAAAATATGTGCCTCAACTTGTTGGCTTGAACCTCTATTAAGACTTGGCAAAATTACTAGGAGCTTTTGCAGGTGGCACAGTTGCATAGTTTACCACCATATTGTAAGCCTCTTCATTTTGTTTGATGGTTGGGTGGTGTTACCACCATACCGCAGATTCTCTCTCCTTCCTTGGTAGTGGCATGGTGAACTTGGTGATCGACATTTATGCTTACCTCCTTACCACGGTGGTCATTCAGTTAAGGCATGGTGGCATGGTAAATCATGGTAATCAGTGTGGATACTTACCTCCATACTGTAGAGGTATTTTGGCAATGTCACGGTAGAGTGGTGGTGTGATGTGTGTACTGCCATACCGCAAGGGCCTCGTGGTTGTCTTGTGTTTGCATGGTGGCTTACTGCCATACCTTAGGAGTATGTTCTCAGAGGTGTGGTAGCATGGGGAAGTGTGTTTGGCAGTTGTGTGGCGATACCAACATGTCATAGGGAGCTCTTGGTTGCCTAGCGGTAGTGCGATGGTACCACCTTACAGCGGGTGTCTACATGCTTGGACACGGTAGTGCGGTGTATACCGCCTTACTGCAGGCATCTACTAGATGGCTAGCAGTGGCACGGTAAAAGGACCACAGGGTTCTGTTGACTATTTGGGTGATAGTCAGAGCAGTGGATGAATGATGTGTTGACATGTGGCACAATTTCATTTGTTTATTTTACATCGCTGTTGTAAATCAACAATTATTGGCTAAAAGCTTTATTCTTTGGAAGTGATTATTTGCATTAAATGTATATTCTGACTTGGGGCAGATATGGTAACCGTTTTAATGCTATACAGCCCGATGCATGCTGTAGGGCAGTGCAATCAGAGATGATGAAAGCTTGTCGATGGGGTATTTAAATACCTTGATGATTGTTGGTTGGAAAGAAGAGTGAGCAGTTACATGTGGGTGTGTTCCAGTGGTATGCATATTGCATTGTAACCGTGAACACCAAGACACATAGAACATACAAAGATGTGAACCTGTGGTGGTCATGAGGCTAGCCTAGCTGAGAGAGTTGACTGGTGAGATGAGATGAATCTACACTATGTGTTGTGTGAGGGTGTTGTAATAGTGTGAGGATTTTGAACTGTTGTTGCCTGTATTCTCCATATGAAACAAGATGTAACTCCTGTTAAGGCTATGAGCTTGAGGTTGTATTGTAACTCTATTTGTTGCTTAATAATACAATGGTTGGATCTTTTGGAGGGTGGGGTTTTTTACTTGAAAGGGTTTTCCCCACGTAAATTCATGTGTTCATTAGTTTGTCTTCCATGTTGTTATATTCTATGAATTGAATCTGTGCATATGTGTTGAATCTATTTTTTGTTTGCATGTACTTTTCTTAGAAGGATTAATGGGGGAAAACCACTGTGCCTTTTTTTCACTTTATGGGATAGTAGTTTGTGTATTTGAGGTGATTTGAAGAAATTAAAGTCACTAAGGCACTGTTGTTCTTAGATGTTTCGTTCTAAGCTAACAAATTCTTCCCAACAAGTTGTATCAGAGCTAGTAAAGGGAGGTCAAGGTATTTCCTGATACCAACATGTGGTATCAGTGCCTTCTTTTGGATGCTGGTTCGAGGTATTTCTCCTATGAAGATTTCTTAGTCTATCATACTTGAGGAAATCTGGAGGAATCGGCTGATGATTGATCCTTTGATGTCTTTTCTCTCTTGAGACAACACGCAACATGAAAGAAATTATGGAGAATCTAGAGTTGATCATATTGTGATGATGTTGTCTAAGACTCCTGGTTGGTAGCAAATGATCCTAATGCAAGGGGTGTGAGTTTATGCTTATGGTTGTGTTGCAGCAAAGCATGGTTCATACTGGGTGTCTATGTGAGAGGCTCCTTGATGGTATGGAAATGCTTGGGTTGTTTTTCAGCCATGGAGTATTGTTCTTGTGCTAGGTGCTTTGAGTTGGCATTGAAGGTATTTTTCTTTGTCACCATGATTGCATGAAGGCTACGAAGTTGATCTTGGGTGGTCTGAAAACTTCTGAATATCCTGGCTCTCTTGAATGCATGTGCATGCTTTTGGTTCTAGAACTGGTCTAGAATGAACCTGAAATTCATGTACTACTTGTTCCTTTTGGATATCTTGTACTTGCATGTTTCAGTTTCATGTTCTTTGGCTCTGAAGGTTTTCTATAGATTTTCCTAAAAAGTCTATGATGCATATTCATGTTATTTTTCATTGTTCTAGTTAACCATGATGGTTATGTGTAGACTCTTGGGTCATCCAGATCAGCAGTGGATATGGATGTGCATGGGTGTTTTATAAACATGGTGGTTTTGCAGGTTTTGCACAGTCAAGAAAAAACAAATTTTTTTTATGTGGAGCTGTTGTTAAGCTACTTTCTAGACCCTGGCCTTTGGGGTGTGATTGGATGAGATAGTTGCAGCTCGACATGGTTTTGAGGGGATGTGATGTCTTCTTTGCATGGGAGTGTTGGTATGTGATTTGTCGCTCAAAATTATTGTGGTGTTGCTTGCTAGTTTCCTAGAATGTGGTGCTCATGTTGTGGACATGATTGGTGAATCAGATTCGAGTTTGATCTAATGTTTGAGTCAAGTTGTCTATGTGGTTGTTCTCTTTGAGATCTCAGTTTTGCAGTTTCCAGTGCGATGATAGATTTACAGGCTTCATTGAGTGGATCTATGAGTTGTGCAATGTCGTGGGCTGTCTTTACCTACATGTTTGTTGTGGGACAACTCAAAAGTGGACTGTCAATATCCAAGAGGTTGCTTCAGTGGTGGTGTAGATCTGTTAGCTGACCTTGTCTATGGTCACTTGTGCATTGGTGTAGCTACTTTGGGATGAGAGGATGGATGGAATTGAGTACCTAAATAGTCAGTTATGGGGACTTATAGCATGTGTATCATGATTTCATGGAGAGCTTGGTACATATTATATTGTAAGCTTTTGATAGTGATGGTGTGGTATGCATGGTTTGGAGACCTTGGTGTTGTTTGGCATTGTTGTTAGATGGACATGCTATTGATTATACCTAGAGGTTTTTTAGATCAGTAGATGTCTAGTCATGATGCTTGGAAAGCTTGGATGTCATGGTTCAACGGGAGCTTTAGCAGCGACTATGGATTCATCACTTGGTGGTGAATGATCTCCTTTGGTGTTGTAGATGTTTCTAGGAGGGATTCTTAGATCCTGTTGCTCCAGAAGAGTTCTTTTGCATTTACAGGGACACTATTTGAATATGTGCAACATCGTGGAGCCATGGAGGATGTTTGGAGTCTATGGATGAGTTTTTTGGCTGTTCTTGATAGGTGATGTTGGTTTAGAGTTTGTTTGCTTGATGTCATGTATACTCTTGCTTGAGCATAAGATTTTTTGCATGTAGCATTGCTTTTGAGACCATAATTTTTTCACTTGAAGCATGGTATCTCCTAAGGGGGATGTGTAGATCATGATGTCATGATAAGTTCCTATTTCAGATATTTGGAGCTTTGATAGTGGTCTGTTATTTCTCTGTGTTTTGAGTACATTGGTCATATGCTTGAGAACTTCATATTAAGTGCAGTAATCTAGATTGGAGTTTAGCATGAGATGATCGATTGTTGGTGCTCATGGATACATGTAGAATAAGGTGAGGCTGTGATTCTCATGAGATGAGAAAGGTGTTGTTTTCAGCTTAAAGTCCGAGTAGCCTACACCTTAGTTGAATAATGAGTTCAATAGAGACCAGTGAGGAAATTATTCTTGGGTAAATCATGGTGGCTTGTGTATCTTGGAGGAGCTTTTTCTTGGTCTTCTCGGTGGTGAAGTTTATCTGAGAGGTATTTACCCATTATATCTTTCAGATATGTTTTATGCTTTATCTTTCATAGATATGGATCTTGAATTGTTGTTTTAAGGTTTTAGAGGATTCATAGTGGAAGGTGAACAACATAGTTTATCTCCTTGAGCTTTTTTGTTATATCATATTTTGATGAGAATTGGTAGGAGATAATAATATGGGCTAGTTTGATCTTTTTTGAGATGCTTACATCCATGATTTGTTAAGTTTGAACGGTTTCATTTTGTTATGGCTTTTCCTTTGGGATGTGAAGGAGATCATACTTGACACAACTGGCATTTAGAGGTGTGTGTAGGAGGGCATGCTACAGGCATTTGGTTTGCAGGTTTTTCATATCATTGTGGATGTTCCTTGGTACTACATGGTTATGTTTTTCTATGTGTTGTGATTGGTAGACTTGTTATGTCATTGATCTTTCAGATTTGGCATTACCCATGCAATGGGAGTACCTGTATGTGTTTGGTCTTCTTTGACTGGTTGGAACATGGTGCTTGTATCTACGGTTGATGGGTTGGTTGTGCTGCAGGCATGAGTTTACTAATGTGGATACCTGAAGGTATGTGTGATTG
Organism: Sequoiadendron giganteum; assembly: GCA_007115665.2. Classification (NCBI taxonomy): domain Eukaryota; kingdom Viridiplantae; phylum Streptophyta; class Pinopsida; order Cupressales; family Cupressaceae; genus Sequoiadendron; species Sequoiadendron giganteum. The sequence goes on along the minus strand of CM021106.1, from coordinate 568,960,038 downwards.
GATGAAGTAGCATGGGTTGTGGGTGCTATTTTTAGTTGCATGGGTTTGATCAGTTGGATGGTTGCAGTCAGTTTTCTAGTTGATGTTCTAGCTGATGTTTTGTCTTGTTTCTGGAGAATGTCTTCATGTTTGTGTTCACAATTGAGAGCTTTGAAGCTATTGCACTATTGCTTCTGTATGGCCAGTGAGCATGATGGTGTGGTGTTATTTTGTTTCCTTTTCCATTTGTAGGATCTAAAGCTTGTGTTCTTGAGACTAGTGCATATACACCTTGGCTCGTTCCTTTTTCCTATGGTGGATGGTTGGAGCTATTGCCCGAGTTGGTGGAAATATTGGATGTCATTGTAGGTTTCTTGGTTGGAGAATGAAATCATTGCATTAGATTCTTGAGTTCAAGTCTGGAGGAAGCCAGTAAGTCTTCATCAAGTGGGAGATTATTGGAAAATATGTGCCTCAACTTGCTAGCTTGAACCTCTATTAAAACCTAGCAAAATTAACTTATGTTCATGCCTTTACCACTGTACTACTGGGAGCTTTTGTAGGTGGCGCGGTTGTGCGGTTTACCACCATACCACAAGCCTCTTCATTCTATCTGGCGGTTGGGCGGTGTTACCACCATACCGCAAAGTCTCTCTCCTTCCTTGGTGATTAACATTTATTCTTAGCTCATTACTGCGGGAGTTGTTCGGTTAAGGTGCGATGGCACGGTAAATCATGGTAGTCAGCATGGACACTTACCTCCATATCGTAGAGGTCTTTTAGCAATGGCATGGTAGCACAATGTCACTGCCATACCGTGGGGGCCTTCTGGCTCTAGCGCAGTGGTGCAATTTGTGTGCCACCATACCACGAGGGTCTTGTGGTTGTCTGGTAGTTACACGATGGCTTACCACCATACCATAGGAGTATGCTATCAGAGGTGTGGTAGCACGGGGTAGTGTGTTTGGCGGTTGTGTGGTGATACTGCCATACCGCAAGGAGCTCTTAGTTGCCTGGTGGTAGTGTGGTGGTACTTCCTTACCGTGGGTGTCTGCTGGATGGCTAGCGGTGGCATGGTAAAAGGACCACAGGGTTCTATTGACTATTTGGGTGATAGTCAAAGCAGTGGACAAATGATGTTCCAGTATGTGGCATGATGTCATTTGTTGATTTTACATCACTATTGTAAATCAACAATTATTGGTTGAAAGATTTATTCTTTGGAAGCAATTATTTGCATTAAATGTATATTTCGACTTAGGGAAGATATGGTAACCATTTTAATGTTGGATGGCCTAATACATGTTGTATGGTAGTGCAATTAGAGATGATGAAAGATTTTCAGTGGGGTAATTGAATACCCTGATGATTGTTGGTTGGATAGAAGAGTGAGCAGTTACATGTGGGTGTGTTCAAGTAGTATGCATATTGCATTGTAACTATGACCACTAAGACACACAGAAGACACAAAGATGTGAACCTGTGGTGGCCATGAGGGTGGGCTAGCCAAGAGGTTAGTTGAGAGAGTCAATTGGTGAGATGAGATGAATCTACACTGTGTGTTGTGTGAGGGTGTTGTAACAGTGTGAGGATTCTAAACTGTTGTTGCCTGTATTCTCTAGATGAAACAAGATGTAACTCCTATAAAGTCTATGAGCCTGAGGTTGTATAGTAACTCTGTTTGTTGTTGAATAATACAATGGTTGGATCTTTTGGAGGGTGGGGTTTTTTACCCGAAAGGGTTTTCCCCATGTAAATCTATGTGTTCATTAGTTTGTCTTCCATGTTAGATTCTATGAATTGAATCTATACATATGTGTTGAATCTTTTATTTTCTACATGTACTTTTCTTAGAAGGATTAATGGGGGAAAACCACTGTGCCTATTTCTACTTTATGGCATAGTAGTTTGTGTCTTTGAGGTGATTAGAAGAAATTAAATTCACTAAGGAACTATTGTTCTTAGATGTTTCATTCTGAGCTAACCCGTTCTTCCCAACAACATGTGACATATTGAGTTTTTGGGGAAACCCCTTCCCTTTTTCATTACGTAGCTTATTGAAAACATATGACTTGGTAGAGGGCTTTACGAATAATCTCTATGTCTTCTTTGACTTTACATAAATTTTGCATAGAAATGGTGTTAGCAACCATTTTGAAGTGGGGGAATACATTAATACTCATGTTTCAGTATACAATTTTCTTTATTCTTATGATGTGTCCTTTTCTTGGTCATGTCATTGGGCTTGATTTCCTCCAAGAGTGTGATATTTATTTAACTTGTCCTCTCTTGGAGACATTAGGAACAATGTTCCCTAAGATGAGACCTTGCATGGATGAAGAAAAATGCCTTTAAACAGAAATAATTATTTATACATTATTCATAAGTCTTTGGCATAACACAACTTGTTAAACCTTATGAAGTATGAACGCAAACTGAAAGGGCCACCTAGCATAACACACATTTCTTATTTGTGGAGCCTTCTTCGTTCATAGGTGCTTAGCATAACAAAGCTTCTTAAGCCATATGGAACATACAAAAATCATTTACATTGCAGTGCCTTATTAAAGTTATCAGGAGGATAACTTTGGTATGGTTATTATGATGAAAAGTTGATACACTAGCATAAATTTCTAATTATCCGGTGGGAAACTAACACACTGGCATGCCTTTCTCACTAAACCACTTCACTGGGATGACTTACCTAGTGGATAGACTAAGGTTCCACTACCATAGAGTCAGCACACATATTTTGGGACAAAATCACCTAGCAGACGACGTGAAGTTCTGTGGCCCTAGAGTGAGCAACATTTTTTATGGACAGACAACCACCACCTCACATCACATTGAATTGGTTGTGCTTGATCCTTTTTTTTGTTTTTCTTGGCCTTTGGCAGGTTATGATCATGTATCTTTATTATTTTTGCATACTTAGGTGTCTTGGATGTCTACTTTAGTGTGATTTTGACATGGGGGCATCCTCTCAATAGAGTGGGGGAAAATGTAGTAATGGAAAAATTATCCCTTTTATTGCTTAATCTGATAATTGACATTAAAATTAAACTAATGGTGTCTTGGAGTGGTGTTTCAATTTCTTGCACACATTCACATCATTTTAGGACCTTTATTTAACAAAAACATGCCTTAATTTTACAAAGGTGTTGTGAAGTGTTGTAAAACACTTTCACACTTTTCTAGGACTTATTTGCTTAATTAAAGCTTATGGGCCCCTTTCTAAATAAAATAAGCATAATTTTTACCTTATTTAAGTATTGTAAAGTTTTTTAAATCACTTTCACATTTATCTAGGTAGCCTTAATTCATTATGGTTAAGTGGAGTTATTAACCCCCTTTTTAGGGCTAAATTTTGACACCTCCCAAGGATATTTCTTGAAAATTATAAATTAAATATCAAATTATTTCATTGGGAAAAATTTGGTCCTAGTAAGTTGAGCAAGGACTCATTCACCATTAATGGTGAATGAGTCCTCCCTTAATAGAAACCCCTTTCTCAGTTGATCTAGAATGGGTTTTTGGCCTTCTTTCAGCTGTCTGAGGCTTGATCCTGGAAACTTAACCAAGACCCAGACCCATTCACCTTTGGTGGTGAATGGGTCCTCCCTTAATGAGACCCTAATTTTTTAATTTTATTCTGGCAAGAATTTAATTACCTTTCTTCCCAGATCTAGTGTCAACCTTAATTCTTTGAATTTCGGGGTTAATCTCCCAATTTAGTATAAATAAGTGGTTAATTCACATAGTTTCATCTAATATTTTTGAAACAGCATCCGAATACTTTACAAGAGAATTATAGAGCACTTCAATATCTTTCATAAGGCATTTCAAAGTAATTTTCAACATTTTATTGCAGAAATTCAAGCTTAATTCATTATATCAAGGGTTTAATGCATTCGTGTTGTTGAGCTAAGAAGTGAATGTTGCATTGAGGATTCATTTACAAGCATCATCCTACATCCAAGATCTTCATTCTTCATGGCCACTCCATGATTTTTTGTAGATTTGATTCACAAGACATCATCCAAGGTGATATCTTTTACATTATTGCACTACCATGCTTCATTTCCTTGATTTCATCACTTGGTTTAATTACCTACAAGGGGTTTGACTAAGGTAAACCCCCATTCACTAACAATAAAAAAGTTTTTCTTGCCCTTGAATGTGTTATTGTAGGTTTACAAGTTGAATATCAAGTTGAGCAAGATTTGGAGAATTTTTTTCAAAGTTGCAAAAGTTGTCATTCAAAGTGCCAGATCATGGAAAGAGCTCTACATAATTAACTATAGGCTTCTAGAACTTGATAACCGGGATTTCAAGAGTGTAGATATCAAGGTACTAGATTATGAAATTAGTTTTCTAAAACCTTAAAAGGACCCATCCGCCCCTGAAGGCGAATGAGTCCTACATAGCTCAAAAACAACTTTTTGGCCAGGTACACAACCTTTTATGCTTTGAAAACATTCCTCATATTGCTATAATAGTTAGGTTGCATTTCCGGTTGTTATTAGAATATTATTTTACATAATTTGAAGTGAAATTGGTCTAGTAAAATAAATTATCCATCTCTTTTGGGATAAGATCCTATTTTCCACCATTTCAGGTAGAAAGGGTTTCAACCAAAACCCCACACATAAAGTATGCCACATTTCAATATGAGAAAGGGAAAAATTAAAATTTTATGATTTTGTGTAAAAGAGTTTTATGCGAAACTCTATGTGACAAATATAGGCCACATGGTTTTGGATGAAACTTGTTCGACTAAAACTATTTAGATCGAAATAGTTCTGCTCAAAAATATTTAGTTGGTCGAAAGTGTGACAAAGCTTTTTGCTTTTACCCGTAACTCTACTCAAGTTGTGTCCCATCATTAAAAGGGGAGAGGAGGGACAACCATCCTAATGGAAAGCAAATGGAAACCATACTTAACCAATTATAGAGTCTCTCCTTGAAACAAGGTGATATGGGCCACCTTTATAAAAGGAGACTCTAAGTTTGGCATTTTCTCAATTTATGCATCAAATGACTACCTTGAAAGGATTGAATTATGGAAATGGATCACTAGCCTCCTGGATTTCCCTTGGGTATTAGGCAGTAAATTTAACATGAATTAATACAAAGATGATAAAGAATGTGGCAACAACATGGAGTGGAAGGATAATGAAAAACACTATTGGTCATGGATGATGAAGAAAATCAATATCCTTGATCCATTAGAAGGAATGGAAAAAGAGAATAAAAGTATCTGGTTTACATGGTGCAATGCCCAAAAAAGGGGCAAGAGAATATACAATAGGCTAGATAGATTCTATGCCAATAATAATTTCTTTAGCTTTGAGCCCTTCAGTGATGGGGGCCATTTAGTGTTGGTCTACCCATATACCCTATTTGATAACCATCCTATCAAGGCCAACATAGTTTTCAATAATGGAGCTAAGTTAAGTCCTAAAAATAGGGATAGCTTCTTGCTAAACACCAATATATTAAAAGATGATAATTGTATGGCCACCATAACAACCCTTAGAGGTGTAAACAAATGTATTCTCAAAGATCTCAACCCCATTGAAACATGGAACAAGAACATTAATGGATGGAGAATCATTTTTCAAACCATTGGAAAAAAGAGGGCAATGGATGGAAGAAGGGAGGGAAATAGTCTCAAAGAGGCACTTCACAATATTGAAAGCAGGATCCAAAGTGATCATCTTAGTGAAGAGCTCTATGAGGAACTCCACAAGGCCAAAAGCACCATGAGAAATTTTTAGATCACCAAGATTCAAGGGCTTAAAGTTAGATCCAAACTAAATTGAGTGAGTAATGGTTAACAAGGGACTAATTTTTTGTTCGGATACATCTAGGAGAAAGGACTGATGGAGAAGATTGTGTAAATTTGTCATGATGGAGAAACCTAGTCAAGGAAGGAGGAAATTATCCATTAGTTATTTTTGTTCTTTAAAAACCTCTTTAAATCTGAAGGCAATAGCAAGGAATGCAAGGATGCTAGAATCAGTATTAAAACTTCACACCTTCTAAAGTCTCCAAGGAAGACTCTATTAGGCTCTTAGAGATCATATGCAAAGAATAAATAAGGAAATCCAACTAATCCATGAGTAGTGAAAAATCTCTGAGAGTTGATGGGTTACCTATTGAGTTTTATAAGGTGTGCTTAGATTGGATTTGTGATGACTTGTATTAGGTCTATATGGAGGCCTTTAATCAAGGCTCCTTGGGGACAAACATCAACAAAGGCCTCATTGAGATTTTTCCTAAGGATGGGGACAAAACCTTGATTAAAAACTAGACACCAATCACTCTTTTTAATGTCTCCTAGAAGGTTTTAGCTAGAATCTTAGCCATGAGGCTAAACAACCTACTCCCTAAGTTTATAAAATCCAATCAAATAGGTTTTATCAAGGGTAGGTACATCTTAAAAAACTTGATAACTAGCTGAGAGGCCTTGGATTGGGCCAAGCGCTTAGGTTATAATGTTGCCATGCTATTGCTTGATTTTGAAAAGGAAAAATGATAGGGTGGAGTGGGATTTCCTTCAAATGGCACTTGATGCTTTTAGGTTTCCACTAGTTTTTTGTAACATTGTGGGAGCTCTGTTAAAATATGCCTCTACCTAGGTAGAGGTAAATTGTTCCAAATTAGAGGTCATCAAGCTTAAGAGGTCAATTAGTTAGGGTTTTCATCTTGACCCTTTATTATTTGTCATCACCTCAAATTCCTTGCATTACCTTCTAAGGGACAATTTCAATACCCCAAAGGTGAGAGGTCTAAGACTGTCTGATTAGAACAAAATCCTAAACATTTAGTTTGTTGGTGATACTTATTTCTTCTTAGAGCTACAAGAAGAAAACATCACCAATCTAATCAATAAGCTTAATTCATTTTTCCTTGATTTTGGAGCTAAGGTTTCTAGGATGAAATCTGTGATGCTAGGCTTGCAAGATACACCTCTAAGTTGCTTGTAGAAGTTTGATTTTTAGTGGGGGGGCCCAAAAAAATAAGTTAGATACTTGTGGATCCCCTTCTCCATATCTCCCAACCTAAACTAAATGTGGCTATAGATTAAAGCCAAAATTGAACATAAATTGGATGACTAGAATAGGAAATATCTCTCCTTATTTGGCCTAGAATAAAAGTCTATAAAAAATTTATATCTTCTTATACCATTTATTTTGCATCAATTTGGTTCTTCAATATTTTTCAAGTTAATATGATGTTTAGAAAAAAAATAGAAGTTTCCTATGGTATAATGAGAAAGGAAGAAGTAAAATTCACTCTATTAAATGGGATTGGTGATGCTTAGAAAAACCACATGGTTTTCTGGAACTCAAGGACCTAGAGAAACATGGTATTTCTCCAGCTACTAAGTGGGTCATCAAATCGCTAGAAGGGGATGAACCCTGGAAAATCTTGGTGAGGAACAACATTTCACAAGTTGTACCCAAATTGGTTGTCTTGGAAGTCACTACCTCTCAGTGATCTGATCATTACAAAATATCAAATAGCACCTGCAAGTTCAATTGTGTTTAGAAGCCTCTAGAGCTGTTGAGAATTGGTTAGGAGGGAGTTCTAGTGTCCTCAGTTAGTTTGTGACAATGGAAATTTGATCCATCCAATTAGATCTATTTAGTGTAACCTTGAGCACAATGGGAAGCCATTAGCTCTTATTTAAGGCTTCTCTATAAAAAATAGAACCAAGTTAGTATCGAGACCTTCAAAAATATCATACAGGATGGGAATTTGATCTCTTTGGACTAACTAAAGGAGAACAATAGGCTTCCTCATTCTAATATAAGTACATATTCTAGTATAAAAGAAGCCTTCCAAGGTTAAATCCCAAATCCAAATTATGGTAAATGGAATAACATTGGAATTGAATTCCTATGGAAAAGGTCAATCCCTCTCCACGATGTGAAAATTAATCTTATCTATAAAGAAACGATCAATTCAAATATTCTCACTGACTATTTAAATAAGACCTAGAAAGCTAGCCTTAAAAGTAATGAATGGAAAAATGCCTTTTATTCCTTATGGAATAATGTTGTGGATGCAAAAAAAACTTGTTTTAGATTGATTTTTTTTGCAAAGGATTCCTTATAAATTAAATAATGATGGCATTGACATTTGCAGCATCTGCAGGGTGCCTGAAATTGTTAGTCATTTTCACTTTGATTGTTTCTTTGCTAATGAAATCTAGAAATTGTTTTGCATTAACCAAGATATTTGGAGGAAAAATGAAAAATTTAATTGGAAATAAATTCTTATGGGAAATGATAAAAATTTGAATAATTATATGCATTTGTTTTGGTTTTCATTAATAACTCTGATAATTTAGTTCATATGGAAGGAAATAAATGAGGACAAGTTCAGTGGGTTACGAAGGGAACTTACTGAGTCATGTAAAAGACTCACCTTCTTTAATGTTTCAATGGAGATGATTGAAACCATGGAAATCTTAGAGAACAAGTTCTTAAAGTTTTTGAGAGATGGGACAATGCTCATCCACCAAAAGGAAATCAAATATAACCACAAATGGTAGCAAGGGCCTCCAAATCTTGTAGTTTTCATAAAGGCATTAGAAGCCCGAACTAGGAAGAATCCAAAGACAAATGAAATTCCAAGAAGGAACCAATTAGATCAAAATATCCAAAGCTATTTACGAGGCTTGATGACAACTTTGACAACTTTTCTCCAATCTTGCTCCTTAGGAAAGCTGCAACCTAGACCTGAAATATCACACACAAAGGAGAGGGAAAAATGTTGTTGGGTTAGTGAATAGGGGCTTTCATTGGTCAAACCCCTTGTTCATAATTAAACCTTGAAATAAAATGGAATATGAATGGAGAATGATGAATGAACAAAATAAGATGTTTCAACTAACCAAACCCTAGTAATAAGAGGCTGCATATATGTATGAGATGGATCCAATGGATGTAGATATTGAATGTAATTCTTGCTTGAATTATAAACCCTACATCACAATTGTTAGCTAAAAAACAAACATAATGCATGAAGTTCTTGATAGGATGATTGATGCTTGAATGCTACTCTAAAATGCTTGATAATCTACTCTTGAAGACACTTGAATTCTCTTGTGAACTCAATTATGCTATAATCATGCTCATTCAACTTGCTAGGTCACTTGATTTCTTGTTAGGATGAAAATGAATGAAATAAACTTGTATTTATACTCAATTATCCAAGAATTCCTGAAATTACAACAATACAAGATGACATCATATCTAGGAGGATAAAATACCACTAGGAATTTGAATTAATATTGATTTTGGACCACATGAGACTCAGCTGCCCAAGGGTGATCCCACAATAGTGGTTTACAATTTTTGGCCAAACTGGACATTGAAATAATTTTTTTTAACTAAATCTTCACTTTCGAGCACCTATAGTGACTAAACCATGAAAAATTTGAAGATGATGTAAACTAGAGTTCATGACATTTTGTTTGTAGATTCTGAATATAATTTTTTCAAAATTTTTGGAGTCATATTACACTGCATTTTCCATCTCCCTCAAAAACTAGTTTTTTTCAAAAAACAACATTTTTAAAAAGTGACACTCACCGTATAACGCATAAATTTTTTTCCATGAAGGATCAAATTATAATTCTTTCGAATTTAGATTTTTTACTCTGATATCTAGTGCTTCCACTTGGTTTTATAGTTTTTAATTGAATATTTTTTCTTTACTCAAGTTTCAAAGTCAAACCAATTACAATTCAAACATAGTGCGGTTGTATAACGTGTAACTTTTATTCTATGTATCAAAATTCTTTTCTTTTCTTTTGGATCAAGGACTCCAATATCTGGTGCTCTCATATTTTTCAATTTTTTTTTATAATCTTCTATATTTCTACATGTGCAGAACAAAGAGCTCCATTTAAGGTGAAAAACCTATATTTAATAAAACTTAAAAAATAAATAGATAATAAAACCAAAACATATTAAAATTATATTTGTTGGATAGCTCGTTCTAAGGGCTACTTGATACCAATTGGGTTTTTGAATTACACTCCATTTTCATTCTCAAATCGAGCTTCAAAGTGTAAAATTCTAGACATTTTGAGTGTCTGGGAGGGGGAAGGGGAAAAAATGGTGGTTTGGTCAAACCTAAAAAATCTGTTTGGTCGAACACGGGTTTGGTCGAACCCATGTTCGATTGAACCTCTTCGAAATACAATCAGAAAATGTTTGTCAAGATGGTTCGGTCGAACCTACAAAACCTATTTGGTTGAACTCCCTGCCATGAATCAATTGTATTTTATTTTTTTTGCCATTTTTGTAATAGTTTTATTTTATAATATATAATATACATATTATTATAATAATAATATATAATTATTATTAATTATATACTTTTTATTTTATAATATATAATATTAATTGTATAATTGTATTTTATTTTATTTTTGTGACATTTTTCTAATAGTTTACTTCCTTACTTCCCCTATGACTCCTTATTTATAATGTTACCTCTCTCATGTTTACACGAATTGGTTATAAATCTCATAAATGAATGCAATTGTGAAAAAGAGAAGCAAATGAGAACAGTACGTTTTCTTAGGCTCCCTTCAAAATTAAATCATAAAATCATGTTTTGCCTCTAAATATATACTTATAATATTAACTATATAATATATAATAATTATATACTTTTAAATCTCTATAATATAAATTATATCTATATAATAGTTATTATTTAAATTATAAATCATATATATTATTAATAATTATAAATAATATATTATAAATAAGCACAAAAATTTAAGAATACAGACAAGGCACAATGATGATACAAAACATTGAAATGTACAACATATCAAACATGAAAAAAAGGGGTGGATCTACATACCTGGGGAATTTTGATTCAACCTTCACACCTCTAATCACTTCCAAACAAATTCTCTACCAATAATCTCATTCCTAGTGTCCCATAATTTCTCACTCTCTCCTTATTTGACATGGAGGAGGTGCGAATGAATGCAATTATGAAAAAGAGAGGTAAATGAGAACAATACATGTTCTTAACCCTTTGTGACTGTAAGATAATGAATCTTCCATGTATGAAATTAAATCATGAAAAGGACATGGATTTTAACTCTCATAGAATCATGTTTTGCCTCTAATAAAAAGAAAACAATTAGAGGTTGTTCACTTATTTTAGCCCAACCACTTTCAATCCTTGCACCCAATTTAGTCACCTCTAGTTTGAGCTATGATCTTGTGTTAAATTTGAGGAAGGATAGCCTCAAAGATTTCCTAATAGGATTCTTCATATTGATTGTTGAATTTATGCTTAGCCTTAGCTTTTGACCGTGAGAACCATGAGAATGTGGCTTTGGAAAATATATTATAAATGGTTTTGATTTATTTTTTGAAAACATGATAGAATGACTACAATAGAGTTTGTTAGCTACCCAAATGAACATGATTTTCTAGAGAGAAATGATGAGGTAGTAATGTCAAGAGTTTGTTAGCTACCCAAATGGACATGAGTTTCTAGGAACTATTTTAGCTCTCGAGGACTGGACAACTCCTAATAAAACTTATTAGGAATCTTCAACCAATGAAGTTTAGCTATTATATAAGCTCTTTAATGAGTATAGGCACTATTTGTATGCTTCTAGTAGGGAATATTAGCAACTTATAACAAGTAGAGAGTGGAAAGAAGGGTTAAGTCTCCAGATCTATGGTAACATGAATGAGTTTTAAGTTCATCATAACATATGAGCTATGATGATTATAGATGCATACAAATTATTTCATGCATTTGGTGGATTTATTCCACCATCAAATACAACCATTTTGAGAAGTTGGTGGAGGTTTCACATGGATGTTTTGGTGTGAGATTATATATTAAAGTGGAGAAGAAATAAGAAAATTTTATATTTTCTTCACCTCATTCTTCTTGAAATTTTAGGGTATTTGAAAAGCATAGTATTCTTTAAAGTCTTCATTGGAATTGAATAGAAACTCACAAAAAAGAAGAAATATTGAGAACATTATATCTCTATCAGTTATCTTCATTACATGTTCAAATGAATTATAGGGGTATAGGGAGGGAGTGGGAGAGAGATAAAGGGTATAGGGTTAAGAGTAGAAGGTAGAGGGTTTAAGGATTTAGGGTTTAAGAGTTCAGGGTTAAGGGTAGAGGGGAGCTCAAGATAGGAGTGAGTGAGTGAGAGAGAGAGGGTTTAAGGGTAGAGGGTAGATGGGATCTAGAGATAGAAGGAGTGAATGAGAGAGAGAAAGAGATGAAGAGTGGGTCTAGGAGGGAGAGACTATAGAGAGAGAGGTGGGAGTGGGAGAGAGATACAAGGGTTTAGGGTTTAAGGGTTAAGGGTGGAGGGAAGAGAGGGAGAGACGTCATAGATCGAGGGGGAGGGAGTGGGAGAGAGATAGAAGGTAGAGGGTTTCAGACCCATTTAGGGTTTAAGGGTTAAGGGTAGAGGGTAGAGGGGAGGTTGAGATAGAAGTAACTTGAGTGAGTGAGAGAGAGAGACTTGAGAGAGGGATAGGGTAGGAGGGAGAGACTTGAGATAGAGATGGACGAAGGGAGTGGGAGAGAGATAGAGGGTACATAGTTTTAAGGGTGGAGGGTTTAAGGATAGAGGGGAGAGAGATAGAGGGAGTGAGTGAGAGAGAGAGGGAGCTCGGGGGTAGGAGGGAGAGACTTTAGAGAGATATGGAGGGAGTGGGAGAGAGATAGAGGGTATAGGGTTAAGAGTAGAGGGTAGAGGGTTTAAGGGTTTGGGTTTTAAGGGTAGAGTGGATCTCGAGATAGAAGGAGTGAGTGAGTGAGAGAGAGAGAGAGAGAGTTTAAGGGTTTAAGGCTAGAGAGGACCTCGAGATAGAAGGAGTGAGTGAGTGAGAGAGAGAGGATTTAAGGGTTTAAGGCTAGAGGGGAGCTTGAGATAGAAGGAGTGAGTGAGTGAGAGAGAGGGTTTAAGGGTTTAAGGCTAGATGGGAGCTTGAGATAGAAGGAGTGAGTGAGAGAGAGAGAGTGTTTAAGGGTTTAACCTACTTAAGGGTAGAGGGTAGAGGGGATCTAGAGATAGAAGGAGTAAGTGATAGAGAGAGAGTGTTTAAGGTTTAAGGTTTAAGGTTTAAGGGTAGAGGGTAGACGGGATCTAGAGATGGAAGGAGAGAGTGAGTGAGAGAGAGAGGGTTCAAGGGTTTAAGGCTTAAGGGTAGAGGGTATAGGGTATCTAGAGATAGGAGTGAGTGAGAGAGATAGAGACTTAAGAGAGGGAGAGTGGGTAGGAGGGAGAGACTTGAGAGAGAGAGAGGGATGGATTTGGAGAGAGATAGAGGGTAGAGGGTATAAGGGTTTAGGGTTTAAGGGTTAAGGGCAGAGGGGAGAGGGGAGAGAGGGAGAGAGGGAGAGGTGGTAGGAGTGAGAGACTTGAGAGAGAGATAAAGGGTAGGGGGTACAAGGGTTAAGGGTAGAGGGGAGAAAAGGAGAGGGGGTAGGAGGGAGAGACTTCAAAGAGAGAGGGGGGAGTGGGAGAGAGATAAAGGGTAGAGGGTACAAGGGTTTAGGGTTTAAGAGTTAAGGGTTAAGGGTAGAGGGGAGCTTGAGATAGAAGGAGTGAGTGAGTAAGAGAGAGGTTTTAAGGGTTTAAGGCTTAATGGTAGAGGATAGAGGGGATCTAGAGATAGAAGGAGTGAGTGAGAGAGAGAGAGAGATGAAGAGTGGGTCTAGGAGGGAGATACTTTAGAGAGGGGGAGTAGGAGAGAGATAAAGGGTAGAGGGTACAAGGGTTTAGGGTTTAAGTGTTAAGGGTAGAGGGGAGAGAGGGAGAGGGGGTAGGAGGGAGAGACTTGAGAGAGAGGGGGGGAGGGAGTGGGAAAGAGATAGAGGGTAGAGGTTTTAAGACCCATTCAGGGTTTAAGGGTTAAGGGTAGAGGGTAGAGGGGAGCTCGAGATAGAAGGAACTTGAGTGAATGAGAGACAAACTTGAGAGAGGGATAGGGTAGGAGGGAGAGACTTGAGAGAGAGAGAGAGGGAAGGAGTGGGAGAGAGATAGAGTGTACAGAGGTTTAAGGGTGGAGGGTTTAAGGGTAGAGGGGAGAGAGATAGATGGAGTGAGTGAGAGAGAGAGGGAGC
>CM021106.1:568929693-568945805 GCA_007115665.2 Sequoiadendron giganteum | reverse complement strand
GGTAGAGGGGAGCTCGAGATAGGAGTGAGTGAGTGAGATAGAGAGACCTAGGAGAGGGAGAGGGTAGGAGGGAGAGACTTGAGTGAGAGAGAGAGGGAGTGGGATAGAGATAAAGGGTATAGGGTTAAGAGTAGAGGGTAGAGGGTTTAAAGGTTAAGGGTTAAGGGTAGAGGGTATAGGGTTTACGGGTGTAAGGGTAGAGGATTTTAAGGTTTAAGGGTAGAGGGTAGAGGGTAGAGGGTTTATGGGTTTAAGGATTAAGGTAGAGGGTAGGGGCTTAAGGGTAGAGGGGAGAGAGATAGAAGGAGTGAGTGAGAGAGAGAGAGAGTGAGTTAGTGAGAGATAGAGAGAGATACTTGAGAGAGGGAGAGGGGGTAGGAGGGAGAGACTTGAGAGAGAGATAGGGGGAGTAGGAGAGAGATAGAGGGTAGAGGGAACAAGGGTTTAGGGTGTAAGGGTTAAGGGTAGAGGGGAGAGAGGGAGTCATATAGAAGTCATTTAAATATTTATTTTGTAATTGGATGGGAACATTATATTTCCATTTGTGGTATTTTTTCTGAATTAAATTGATGGAAACTTTTTTTTTTTTATTTGTATTCATTTATGTTTTAAATATGTCTGCAAATTTTTTAAAATTAGATAATACTTAATTTTAAAATACATAATTTCCCATAGAACAATTCTACGAAACAAATATAAGTTGTATATAATTGTAATCTCTAGGCAAAATGATTTTAAAAATCTTCACTAGGTTTCAAATAAGTATTGAAAGCATATATATGGGTTTACATGCAAGCAAAAAAAGTGAGAGATTGTGCTATAAGTGTAAATTTGAACTTTCAAATGAAATAAAAAATTCTTGAACTTAAGAATTCTATGGAACAAATATGTACGTATAATTGGAATTTACGCAAAATGATTTACAACTATGTATAAGTTACTATAAGTTCTCACTTGAACATGTATAGGGTTACAAGTGAACTTTAAAACCATGGATATAATCTAAGTCAAAGATTTTGGTTCAGCCCACTCTTCAATAAAATGTAAATTTTTTTGATGATCATCACTATCTAGTCTCAATTTTCTTCGGCCACGTGCATGTGGAACTACATGAAGATGTAGGGTAGTAGCAATTATTAAGTGACTATCTTGATATACCTTTTTATCAGGTTGATAGTCAAGAAAATGAATCCCATGCTGAACAACTTTGACTTGTTTTAGATATGTCCCATGTACTACAACAGAACTTGCATGGTAAACATGAGCCTAAGGTAAGACATATGATTGTGTACAACATTTTCATGCTCAAGGTTTGCACAATATATATTTAATGTTTATAATGTAATGTGCATATGTGAACACAATGTATATATATAATTTTAAATTCAAACTCACATGTGGGAAATAAAATTCCATCACTTGTTTCAGGTTGTGTTAGCTTATTCCTCTCTTCTATGCAACACAATAAATAATAACTAACACCTTCTATGTTTCCAGGCTCTACTATGACTGCAAAAACATCTCCTGTACACCAAATTTACACAAAAAAAATCTAAAAAGAATAGAAATGTCTCCAAACTTTAAAGATCATTAACTAGATATATATAATATTTAAATTATTGAAAAATTACACATGTACCTTTTCTAACCAATCCTGAAATGTGGTCATAATCAATTGAAATCAAAGGAATTTCCTCAAATCTTTCTTCCTCATTTTCATCATATGTTTCTTAAACAACTACTGGCATTGTATCCCATTTACCAACATATCCAAGTTCTTGGTTGTTGCATGCATGATCAGAGTTTCCTGTAATGCACTCATTGCAAAATTAAGAGTAATCCCTTGTGTGTAATGTCCATCCATGGTGACTATCTAAACTCCCAACACAATGCAAAGATCTTTTTTTTTCTACCCTCTTGCATCCATGCATTGATCTTCTGTCCACACTTGGATACATGTACAACAACAAACTTATGTGAAAAAAGATGTATATATATAAATTTTAAATTTAAACAAATCCAATTTTTTGAAAATTTAATTTATACATACTCGATATCTCCCAAAACACTCTATGTGGAATGTGTTGGTTTGTTCTCGAAGATGTGCCAACCACATTTGATGCAAAGTGTTTCTTGCACCATTCGACAACATCATGTGCATTGTCTATATGATCTTCTAGATAACTCATTTGATGCAAGCTCCTACTCCATCATGCTCACCCTTTCCATGCCCACTCTAAAAAAACTCCAAACATGTGGTATTTTGTAGATTTTATGATCTCTACAAAGTGTGTAGAATGGCCATGAAGATTGAATTGTGTATCACATCCATCTGACCATACAAAATGCTTTTCAAATTTTACACCCCTGCTTCTCAAATTCTCAAAAAAAATTGTAAAGCAATGTTATACAAAAAGCATGTTATGCTCTTTATCATCACTAATATAAAAGTGATATTCTTTCTTAATGGATCATTCTTCATATGTACTCTCAACACCATCCAATTATGATTGTGCATGTCTATAACACACATGAACCATAATAGTGATCTGCTTTGAAAAGTAATACTCTAATTGAATCTCCTTTTGATGTACAAAGGAGTAATTTTTTGCAAAGTCAACTTCTGATAGAACTATTCCAAGTGAGAAAGTATCTCTCAATGTTTGGAATTGTTGTATGTATGGTTGTATCAATTTTTGAAAATCTTCCATAAATTTTCCAATAGGAATCTCCTCTTCTACATAGTTCAACCTTGTGGATTCTTTCCCAAAATTTGTTTGAAACTTTACATACTTGTACCTATGTGAATAAGTAATAAACCACACAATCAATGAAACATTACATTAGAGAATTCAAATAACAATATAATCAAATTGAAACAAATAAACACTTTAAAAGTAGTACTTACCTCTTGCAATTTACTGTCTTTGTTAGTTCAGTATCCTCATTTCTTGAAGGAAATTTAGCCAAATTTCCACATGTGTCACAAATTCCTTTTATACAATTTATTTGAGGTCCATTTTCATGATCACATAATATAGCATTTATGAACAAACTTGCATGTTTAGGAGGTGCATTTTGAAACCCACAACATTCTTCTCTCATCTCTCGAAACACCTGATAGTAGAGATCAAATTCAATATGATAATGACAATAACAAGTTTCAAAAAACTTGTTTATCTTCACATAATATGGCTTTAACCTTTCAAAAACTATTTACCCAATCTTTATATGAGGATATGTATTACAAAAGTTCATATACATCTCAAATTGTGTTATGTCTAGTCAATGTTTGATATGATTTTCATAAATACCAGGCCCAATCTTGTGTCTCACAACATCTCTAGTATTTGATGATGGACGAGTCTGAACATGTCAAAAACTTGAGATCAACTTCCTAACAACATCTTCAATCCTATCAAAATGAGGAGCTCTACACATAATTTCCTTCTGAACTCTCATCCAAAAACTTTCTCTTTTTCTCATATTTTATTAATGTGGTTCTATTATAACCAATTTCAGCCGAAAGTGTAGACATTTTTTTTTTCTTGCTATATCTTGATGTACAATAGATGTCAACATCACCCTTCTTGTAGTTGCCTTATCTAGTGATCGATATCCTTTCCCAATGGAATCTAAACCCTTTAAAACATTTTGAGCAATATCCTTTTGTAATCCCATGTGTTTCTTCTTATTTGGTGCCGAATGTACACCCAACAATTGTAATGACTCTTTCAACTCATTACAAAGAAGTAAACATGATAAAAATTGGGTTTTTTCAAGTGTATCAAGATGATTGAAATGATCATTGATTATTCCATTTACAGATTTAGTCATTGACCTCTTTCTCTTATTATAAGGCTAGTTGGCATAACATTTTAGTTTCTCCATATCCATTTCAAGTAAATGATCTAAATTTTTATAAGAAATTTGTTTCCTCACCTTTTTAGCTAGTTTTATATGCTCATGCATACCAGTAGAAGGAAGTGATCTTGACCCCTCTCCAACATGCATTGTTTTAACTTGGGCCTCCTCCCTATCTTCAAGGTCCATGTGTTCTTTAGTGGATTCATTTGATCCAATATCTAGATTTGGCTTGACTTCTGAATGAGAACTTCCTACTTGTTGAGCCCTTTCTACATGTCACAAAATATTTTTCAAAGAAAGTGAGAGATGATTCTATATAAGTGAATTTTATGTATGCAAGCAAACAAAGTGATAAGACATGATGCTATAAGTGAGAGAAGTTTCAGCTAGTTTTATATGCTCATCCATACCAGTAGAAGGAAGTGATCCTGACCCCTCTCCAACAAGCATTGTTTGAACTTACGTCTCCTCCCTAACTTCAAGGTCCATGTGTTCTTCAACGGATTCTTTTGATCCAATATCTAGATTTGGCTCGACTTTAGCTTGAGAATTTCATACTTGTTTGAATTTACATGAAAGAAAAGAAACTAAGAGACTATGAGTTATTTAAGTGGAGTTGAAACAAATAAAATCAAAGATTCTTGAAATTAATAATTCCATGGAACAAAAGCAATTGGAAATAGAGGATAAGAAATTTAGGTAATGTCCATGCAAGATGACTATTTTTTAGTATTATAGTTTCCAAGTTAAATCTAACATGGTTTTCATAATTGAAAATATATTTATAAGAAAAACAAATTGAGGTGTTAATAAAAGTCCTAAACACACACTTAAGAGAGAGAGAGAGAAGAAACAAGCATGTACCTTGTTTCTTTCTATGATAATTTTCCAATTTTTGTTGAAGCCTCTTTTGTTCTTCTTTTGACAATTTTCGTTGAGACACATTTTCTCTTTTTCTTTGTTGTCCCATTTTCTTCTTCAAGTTAAATATGACTCAAAACAAATCCTCTACCAACTTAGTTAAATTTTCCTCCAAATTTTTCCTTGATTGATAAAAATGAAAAGTTGTCTTCTCCAATATTTGCCTCCTTGATAAATGTGCAAAAACCTCTTCTCCAAAATTTTTGCTCCAAGTGATATAAATGCAAATTAATATTGCAATTTGATATAGAATAATGAAAAATAGTCTTGTATTTATATGCATATGGGAAAAAAATTATTCTAGTGTATGGAATAACTAGATCCTAGTTTAAATGAATCAAGTGGTAATCAAACAAGTTATTTCATTGTGGAGTTTGTTGTTATTTAATGTATAGGTATGCAACATATCTAGTCATTTTAGAATTTTGTTACTTGTCAAAAAGATAATAGAGTTATAATTTGAATTGAATTTTCTTAATGTTTCAAAGAATAAAATTTTCCTATAATTTAATAATGGTGTAGATTAAGAGATTATTTATGAAATAATTTAACATAAAATTTTATAACTTAGAGGGAAAGTGTTTGAAGGATGGTATATAATTATAAAATAAATGTTCCTACCTATTCTTTATAATTATATTTTGTTGTCAACTCCTCAATGGTTCATGTTGGTTACGTCATTTAAAAAGAAAAAAGGAGTTTTGTGTACCACAAAGTGATGCACTTTATTTGTTCTTATTTTCTATAAAGATTTTAATTTCATCATATTTATTAAATTTTAAAACTAGAATAACATGTGCATTAATAAATAGGCTTGTAAATACACTCATTTATAAAATATCATTAGTTTACTTGAGCTTGTGAGTCCTTTATTTAATAATTTTTTACTGCTTACTATAAAATTCAATGGGTTTTTGTGCAAAATATTTCTTTGTGATTAACATGAATGAACTTAATTATAAAGTGACACTCATTTCCTAAAATTATACTAGAGATCAAATGTATATCATATAAGGAAATGTAAGTTCTAAGAGATCATCAAATATGTAAATGTATGTATATTGAATATAAGCAAATGTATACATATATCATATAAACATGTAAACATAAGCAAATACATACATACATGTAAATAGATTCAATGTATAAAAATAACATGTTATAAGCAAAGAGGCAAATGTATGTATATGATATAGTAAAATGTAAGTTAGAGATCATCAAATGTCGAATACTAAAGATCATCAAATAAGAAAATGTATGTATATCATATAAGCAAATGTAAGCTAGAGATCATCAAATGTTGAATACTAAATATCATCATATAAGAAAATACATGTAGTAAAGATCATAAATCTAGTGCAGGGCCTAATATGAATGTCAACTCCTAGTTAAACGACTATCTGAATGAGAATAGTTCTTGTCTAATGGATGTGTTGAGCCTTGCAAATAAAATTGTGTACAAAATATGTTAAATACATATAATCTATATTAAATAAATTTTATGAAATCTATTTTTAAGAAAGTACTTGTATATTTTTAAATATCTATCTAGATCTATGCATACATATGCATGTACATATACATATGTATATATAAAAATTTAAAACTCACATGTCCACTGGCAACAGATTCATCCATAGAGTCACGTCGATGTACACAATCTAGACCAAGGCTAGGAGTGACATGAGGTATGTCCACCTACAATATATATACATATATATATTAGTACATGAATATCTAGTTAAAATAAAAATTTAAAAATAATTAAAAAGGAATTGAAACATGCACATGCACACATATATGTACATCATCTAATATCGAATGACCCGAGTCCTCTAAAACGGTCACCTCCACCCTATCAATCAAATAGTCAAGTGGTAAACCAACATCTACATCCATCTGATCTATCCCATGCCATGCCATAAATGATGAGTGAAGAGGACTATGTAGGTGAGATGGCATCGGCGATGATGAACTAGAACTAATCAACATCTCAATAAAACCCATAGTTCGTGCAACTGTCGAATGATCTGTAGGTGGATCCTGATGTGCACTAGTGTTGGGCTAAGAGTGATGGGATCTTAGAAGTGAACATGCACCGTGTGCCAAATGATCTCTGATATGCTCTACATTGATCCCATAGTCTGATGCAATGAAGGCATATTCCTTCAAGAGGTCCTCAGCCAAACAATGCAGTCCTACGTGCCATATCTCCTATAAGTGCCTCAAGCTATGTGGGAGTAGGGGTGCTTGCTACTATAAAAGGATCCATGGTGGTCCACTATCCTGAAAATTGCATGTATCAGGAATATCTAGACATCAAATATTGACCTACATGATCAATAAATATCCTAGTGGTGGAAGTTGCAATGCCACCTACAGTGTCAATTGCTTCCTTTTGGGAAGCAATGGCAACCTCATCTACTATGAGGGCTAGAACTAGGGTGAGAGCAGGAGACCTTTCACCAACCAATACCCTAAACACTAGGGCTGGTCTATCTGCATGATGATAGGTGGGCCTATCAAAAATCCTGTCATGCCCCTGACAAACATATGGTGGAATGTCTAGGTAGTTGACTTTGAGGCCCAAATGGACCTCAACATACAACTAGTGAACAAAATATAATGGAATCTGGTCATTGCTTGGGTATTGGCCATGTGCTACGAGAAATTATGGGTAGATCAATAAGACCATAGCATGATCAACACATCTAGTGACTTGGTATCCCCTAACCTTACGTACATTTTGATAAAATGGAAAACAAGTGTTTTTTATCATTTCTTTGGTCACTCTATCTTGTATTTGTTTAAGGGTAACCTCAACATGTACTTCTTCTCACGTGCGAGAAAGAATAGGAGCTACTCTATTTGGGGAAAATGCACTAGTCCTCTCAATTTCATCTCTTAGTTTTTCTAGACTATGTAATATTGACATGCATGGTTCAGAATATATCCCTGGGTTTGCACCCTGTGCTAATGAGTCTCTCAATTTCTTAATCTCATTAGTGGTATTTGCAAAAAAATATTATGGAGGTGGAACATCTTCATTTTCCATGTTATATATGTATGTACACCTAAAGGAGCAATGAGACCTTGGTAAATAATATATCTAGATATAGGGAATAGAAATCTAAAATAGTTCTAATAATTCATCTACTCATCAATAATATTTTCAAACCATTAACAAAAAAAAAATCAACATCTATCATAGTTTTTAATAATCAAAACATTCAAATTACTAGATTGCACACAAAACATAATCTAAAATAGTTCTAAAATTTAAATTTACAAGTGTGCACTCTAGTACAAAATGTGCCATTAAAGGCTTAAAAAATCTTGATAAAGGTTGCATCTAAGATTTATTTCCTACAACTAGTAATAAATGTAAAGAATCATTACTTAACATTGGTGGTCATGTAAAATCAATTTAGTAATTATTGAAGGTACAAATAAGAGAAGAAAATGAGAGAGATGATAAGATTGTAAATATGATTTCTAAATTATTGAAGAAATATTTTGATAAGGAGGAAACAAAAAAATTAGAAATAAGCTTCCTCATATCTATAAAGAAAATTTGATAGGAGGAAGGGACACATGCACATAATATTTATCATGAAAGTTACCATACAATATACAAGAGCATGATACTAAGGAACAAAGGTTTCTTATAAGTACACAACAAACCTAGATGAAGATTTAAACCTAGTACAAAAAGAAAGAAATAATGAAAGAATAGGAGAAAATGAAGATTTAATCTTTGTACATATTTTTTCTATTACCTCAAATCTTATAGATAATATAAAATCCTCCATATGAAAATATGGTCATATTTACTCATTTAGATAATATTAATAATTATTTAATTACTCTTATTTTTATAAATTTCTTGGATATTATAGTAAAAATAAATCAATTCTTACATTTTTTAAAATTAAAAAGTTTCCTATACAAATTCTACAACTAGATATAATGGACTAGCTTTGTATAATGATGCACAATGATCAATCCTTGATGTTCGAAGTCATTGATGAAAGATGGAATGATGCACATAATTGGTTGTAGATCCAAGTCTCCCAAAGGAGGAAGGAAATGAAGGCTTTATATTTTTATGAATAGACTATATTAAGTGTTACCATGGTTAATTATGAATTTTAATAGTTTAAATGTAAAAGGTAAAGAATCTCTTAGCAAGAGAGCTATTGATTGTATGTTTGCAAGATCTTATTTGTCTATTGATTATATTATTTTACAAGAAGTAAAATTGGTAACATGTAACCATAATTGAGCATTTTAATTTATTTAGAAGGATTCTTTTATTTGGAAGCTATTCAATAGAATGATAGACATGATATGAAATTTTATTGATAAGTATATGATAGATTATGTGATTGACTCTAGTTTTTACCCATGTTATAAATTATTTTAAGTTATTTATAAAATTAAGGGCTTAAGTTTGACATTATTTATCTTTATGCATTAGATAATTACCAATGAAGATGGTTCTTATAAGGTTCAATCTAATGATGGAAAATAAAGATGAAAAGTATTGAGGACCTATATTTTATTTTAATTGCATAATAAGATAACCCTCTGCTAGCAAATGAAAAATTGAATGTGCTTCATTGTGTAATTATTGAAATTAACACCCTATGATTTGATAGAAATTAGGATATTGTTTAAAAGGCTTTAGAAACTTTCAAGCAAATGCAATTGGCAACTGTAAAGCCAAATTTTACAAAATGGGTTTGTTTAAAAGGCTTTAGAAACTTTCAAGAAAATGCAATTGGTAGTTGTAAATCCAAATTTTATTGCAAAATGGGTTTGTCTAAAAGGCTTTAGAAAATTTCAAGCAAATGCAATTGGCAACTTTAAATCCAAATTTTAAAAATGGGTATTGTTTAAAAGGCTTTAGAAACTTTCAAGCAAATGCAATTTGCTGTTGTAAAGCCAAATTCCACATCCTTCACCCTCTGTTAGCCAAAATGGGAGCTTTGAAACAACATATATTCATTTTAAATGATAAATTTTAGTCTCATGGAATTTATCTTGATTTTAAATGAAAAATTTGTTTGAAATTTTTGTCTCATGGAATTTTCCTTCATTTTAAATTAAAAATTTGGTCTCATGGAATCCTATGATAAAATGATAGCACAAAATGGATTTGTTTAATCACATTTACAGTTTACAATTTTTCAAACAAACACAATTTTAAATAAACAGATTCTGGAACAAAGAATACCAACCTGGCTCAGCCATGGAGGTCAAGGTTGATATGGTGGTGCACATTGAGATGGTGGTCCACGTTGATAGGCTTCTCAATCACTTGTCATTCACCATTCAAATGAATCTCTTTGTTCACGTTTGTCACTCCGCTCTGTTCACTGTCGATTCATTTGACAGTGATGTATGAATCTTTTTTAAAAGCCCTAATTCAAAGGGGTTCGGTCAAACCTAGGTTCGATCGAACCCCTTAAAATATTACTTTTTTTTGTTGACTTGAATATGGTTTGCTCTGTTAGGAATAAGGTGTCTCAACCTTGGATAATTCCTATTCTTATTATTTGTTTTGTAAAATGTATTTCTTGCAAATAATGTAATTAAGTGTGAGTGTACATGTCTAGTTTGCATGTTGATGTGTCACTCCACTTAATGTGTTGGCATCTTGAATTGTGTGTAAGGAGATCATGGCTGAAATGGTTATGACGGATTCCTATGACACGTAAGAGCTATGTCTGGAAGATTCAATGACAGGTGAAGACATGTGTCAACTGATAAATTTGAGTACTGTACAGTTATCTTCGGAAGTTTCCCTAAAAAGGGAAGCGCATGATATAAGCATTTTTAGGGGGTTGCGAAGATGTGTGATGTGAGTGTATTGTTGGAACATTTTGATGCTGCCGCATTTTGTCTTCAAGTATTGAAAATCTCCTGAAAGAACTTGCATTGCAAGTGTGTTGTAACCGTTGTGTTGAAGATAATACATTGTGCAGGTTTTGGAGTGCTGGGGTTTTTTACCGAAAGGTTTTCCCCAGGGTAAATCATTGTGTCATTCTTCATTTTCTGTATGTATGGTATATTGCTGCAATATCTTTGTTAAGTAGATTAACGAATCTGAAATTGTAACGGTTTAAAACGAATTTGCACCATACTTTCCTTAAGAGATTAGTGTAGGAAGTTGTTTCCGCACCTGAGTTTCCTTACATGCTCGAACTGGTAGGTCGAGCAAACCATATGGTTCGACTGAACACCTTGAATGGTTCGTTCGAGTATGACAGTTTGAGCGAACCCCCTTAGCTAGTGAAATCACACAAAAATGGATTTTCCTTCCTCCATCAAATTGTAAACCACTATTGTGGCTTCACCTCCAAGGTGGTGAATGGGTCCAATAAGGACTAATTTTTGGGACCAACTTAAAAAAATCCTAGAAATGTGTGAAACCAAGTTTGAGGCCAAAAGATCTAGGTGGGACTCATTCACCCAAGGTGGTGAATGAGTCCCAGATCATTAAATTTGGGCCAATCAATCTTAAAACATCAAAATTATGATTTTCTAATAATTGGTGTCAAGAGTATCCTTGAAAAGATGAATTAAATGAGGCTTGTGGATGCAAAATAGAGCCAATTAAAGCATAAGAAATCCCAATTATTAATGTCAAGCCTAGAGAAGTTTGAAAGTGTGTTACAGCACTTTACAAAACTCCAAATAAGGAAGGATTAAGGTTTAAAAGGAGGTTTATTAGGTTCAGATAATTAATAAAACCTTAAAAAAGTGTGAAAGTGTGTTACAACACTTCACAACACTTTACCAAGGTACCATTTATTTTCATTAGTTGAAAAGGGTCCAAGATATAATTTGACTATGTCAACCACATTACAACACTAAATCAAGGCAATATTAAGCCCAGTTCACAAGGAGGGCCCAAACAAGCAAGGAAAAGGAGAAGGGATATTTTTTCATTTCCACACCTCTATTTGTACTTACATTCTTCTCTATATCATAAATATTTTCCTTTATCTTTTTCATTTGTCTTGTGTTTTCCGATTGGGGATGACACAAGGCATCGAGACATTTATGTCTCTTCCATGTTGACCTAAAATATTTTCCTTTCTCTCTTTTCTTTATCTTGTGTTTTATTTTCGGGGATGATGCAAGGCTTCAAGACATTTAGGTCTCTTCCATGTTGACCCAAAATATTTTCCTTTATCTCTTTTCTTTATCTTCTATTTTCCTTTTTGGGATGATGCAAGGCATCGAGAAATTTAGGACCCAAAAGGATTTTTCTTTATTTTCACTCTCTTTGAGTCATTCTTCGTGTTCCATGAGTATTTGGGGAATGATGATAGTTTTGAGATCTCTAAAAACATTATAGCAAATACATAATGACCCCAAATTTGTGGATCACTTGTGTGTGAATTTGGGATTTCATTTTGGGGCCAACACCTTTTTCATGATGTAGCTTTATTTGGAAATATATAACTTGGCATAGGGCTTTCCAAATAAGCTCTCATATCCATTGTTAGCATTGATCATTTCCTACTTTAAAGTAATTTTTCACAGCATGGTGTTTAGTAATTTCTTTAAAGTGGGGGCATACATTGGCATTATTCTTTTTCAACTCATGTTTCATTGTGTAGTATTCTTATTTCATGCGATGCATCTTTCACTTTGTGGTGACATTGGGTGTGATATCCATTAAGAGAATGATCTCTCCTAGCATATTATATTCCTCTTAATGGCTTGATGCAACACACTGCATACACTAAGTTGTGAATCTTCTATCTTCGATTGGTCCTCTCTTGGAGACATAAGTCGTAATGTTCCCTAAGTTAAGACCTTACATGAACTAAGAAAAAATAATTTGAACGTACCAAACTCTTTTTTCATTTACAATATTGGTTATATGGAAACCTTTCATAACACGCTTTTCTTTCCTATGGAGCCATCTTATTTGTTCATGAGTTTCAAGCATACAAAGCTTTCCTTTCCTCATGAAGCTCGAAGTTAATTTTTGTGTGGTGCCTTGTCAAAGTTATTAGTAGGTATAGCTTTTGTATGGTTATATGTATAGGATTCAAACTTAGGCATGAATTTCCCATAGCCACTTTCTTTTCTATGTGAGCATGTATTAGTTGCATGTGTATGTGTCTCATTGGGGGCTCACCTAGTTGATGGCTTGAGGTTTTATTAGCGCTTGTGAGCATGCATTTGGTTTGCATATTTGACACCATCTTCCACTTGTAAAATTTCTTGGGAAAACAAATTAGATCTAATCCACAACATGTGGGATAAATGGTCAAAGATTGATCCTTCCCTTTTTGTTTTTATTTTTCTTTCTCTTTGTGTCTTTGGCAGTGTATTCGTGTATCTTGTTGTTGCACCTTAAATCATTTTTCATGTGTTTTCTTTTGTTCCTATGTTTATTTTCCAAAGGATCTTTATATTAGGGGATTTCACAACCCTCTTGATCATTTTCATCCTATCTTACTAGCATTGGTGCACTTGAACCCATCTTGATGTGAGTTTTGTCTACTTTAGTGTGAGTTTGAAGAAAATTCCTCCTCTCACTAATGTGGATGCTAAATGTAGTGTAGAAAAATGTAGCCCTCTACATTTTTACACTTTTTTGGGCCCTCCCTACTAAAATTAGGCTTCTTTATGCCTTATTTGGTCCTATTTTGCATTCCACAAGCCTTAATTAATGCATAGTTTTGAGGATAATCATGACACATATCAAATGACCAATCCTAATTTAATGATTTTGGTTTGTATGGCCCAAATTTAGTGATCTGGGACTCATATGCCACCTTGGGTGTATGGGTCACACCTACGTTTTGGGGCCTAAACCTGAATTTAACATAAAACTAAATATTTCTAGAAATTTGTGTTTCGAGCTTAGCCTACTAGGACTCATACGCCCCAACTGGCGTGTGAGACCTGCTTAGCTTGGACTTAATTTTGAATTCAATTCTTATCAGGATTTTATTCTCCTAGATCTAATGCTAGCTTGTAGTGTTTTAATTTTGAGAAATTTTGCATAAACAAGTGTAAATACAAGGTTATTTAACATATTTTCTCATAGAAATTTTTGAGATCAAACATTCTAGCAAGTCTACAAGTCATCTAGCAATTCAATTTGGAGCATTATAGAGCATTATAGAGCATTCAAGAGTGGTTATCAATCATTTTGGAGAACTATTCAAGTGTCAAGTATCATGTCAAAGTCATCATGGATCATGGTTTTTTTTTGAGCTAACATTTGTCATGCATGGTTTTATGATTCAAGCAAGCATTCAAGTCAAAATACATATCATTCAAACAAGGTTCAAGATCTGCATTCATGCTAGTCATTACATATAAGATTGCACCCTTTATTCCAAGGTTTTGGTGAATAGAAACATAGCTTACTTCTTCATTCACCATTCCTTCATTCTATTTGATTTCATTTCAACATTTGATTACCAAAATTGTGTTTAACCAAGGAAAATCCCTCTTTTTGATGTGTGATTTGCATGTTTGGGTTGAAGATCCATTAAAGAGAAATGTTGGATAAAAGTTGTCAAAGTTTTCATCTACATTGCAATATCATGGAAATTCACCTACAAGTTGCAATTCAGTGTTTCAAACTCAAAGAATTGATAGGAAAGAAGCTACAAGAGAACGTAAGAGGATATCATAGTTTCATATCAACCTTGATACTAAACTAAATTGCCACTTATGGTGTATGAGTCCTAGTATACCATATTTCAGGCTTTTTTTGTAGATCCTGGTTTAGCAGTTCTAGATTCTGGTTTGACCTGAAACCCTAAACTGGGATTAAATTTCCCCTAATGGTGTATGAGTCCTAGTGTGCATTAAAAGTCAGTATTTTTGGGATTTCAAACCCTCATTCAATCCTCTTAAATTTCCTAGGTCATTTTCTTAATTTTTGCATATCATTTACATTTCTTGTCTTTCCAAGCCCTTTCTTGGTGGTGAAACCCTACTTTTAGTCTTTAATCACACCCCTATGCCACCTTATTGTAGATCTCTTTCCCTCCTTCTATCCCTAGATTGAGATCTCTAAGGTTTCCTTGAGTGAAACTTGTAGGAAATTGGTTTTTCTATCTCCCAAAACATAGAGTGATAATTACATGAGGGTATGTGCAGGATCATCATGGAAAAAATAGGTCCTTAGGTGGCAATGAAAATTCAAATAGTCAGAGTTGGGCAACTTGACATAAAAATTTGAATAAGTTATCTATATTATTTCAAAAATATGTAAGAATAGAATCTGTGGAAAATTGAATGTAGTTTCTAAACTACTAGGTTAATTTTTGTAAAAAAAAATCTATTTGGTGAAAATTTGAAATTTCAATGCAGTAGTACTAAAATTTCAAGGAAAAAAAAAAGTAGGTGTCTGTCTGACCACCCTAACCATAATAAAAACATAATATTTTTTTATAAAATTTTAGATATAAGTAGAGGACTCATGTCTGGATGTGATGCATATTTTTTTGTAATTTTATTTCAAATAAATAATTAATTATGAATTTGTTATTACAAATTTTTAAAAATATTAAAACTCGTATGTTTGACCACCTTAACTTGGTCAAAACTTAATGGAATTCATTTTTTTTTTTAATTCTATAGTGCAAAGCATAGAATGTGACACATGTTTTGGATTCAAAAAATGTGATACCGTTTGAAAGTTATAGATGTTTTTCTATCAGACTATCAATTAGGACTTTAGTCGTAATTCTAATAAAAAATAAATAATTATTATTTATTAGATTCTAAAGAAAATATAATTTATACTGGTAGAAAGCTAAGAAGCTCCTTTACAAACCCTTTTCGTTTTATCAATTTTACGTAAAATAAAAGTCGTCAGCCACATGGGCGAAGTCTGGAAAAACAAGGTAAGTTCTTAAACACGTTTTACGTGTTGACTTTTAGGATTGGCAGGTCTGAACCAAATCCTAAGCCTAATACTGAGAATAATACCAAGGCATTAAATTTTGTGTCAGAATATTGGATATCCGATTCAAATTAGATACCTGATTTGAATCCGATATCGGATTTGAATTCGATATATGACATCTTTTAGATTAGTTTTAAAACAATTTATACAATCTTTAATATATTATTGAAAAATTCAATTAAGTTTATAATTTAATATATATAATATCCAATAAAGTTTATAATGTAATATATTTAATATACAATTTATGGTAATCTCTTACCAAATTATGTATTTAATATATAATATATTATTAAATGTATAATATTTATATATTATCTCAATATTTTAGTTAATCCATAAATAATTAAATATATATTACCAATTT